>JAODJS010000014.1:17471520-17486828 GCA_027576325.1 Sciades assimilis | reverse complement strand
GAGGCTGGAGAAGGAGATTTTGTACTTTGAAAGCAACTTAGAAAATCAAACTGCTGCGGAGGTGAGCAGGGCACTGCAGGAAAAGAAGCAGGACTTGAGTTTCTTTCTTCGGGAACGGGTGAAGGGGCTCTGGTGAGAGCCAGAATGGCTGCAGTGACAGACATGGACGCCCCCAGTGCTTTCTTTTTCAAACTTGAGCAGAAGGCGGCACAACAGAGACAAATGCTGCATCTTCATCGACCTGATGGGTCCCTGACAACAGACCCAGCTGAAATGAGGAAGCTAGCAGTGTCCTTCTACTGCGAGCTCTATGCAGCTGGTAACGGTGATGAAGAGAGCACAGCCCAGCTTCTTCAGAGACTATGACAACTCAGCCCAAGGCAGAAGGAGACCCTGGACACCAACATCACGTTCAGGGAACTTACACAAGCTTTTCAGCAGCAATCGGCGGAATGTACACCTGGAAGAGACGGACTGCCAACTGAGTTCTACAAGCACTTCTGGGGAGTGCTGGAGGAGGACTATCACAACATGATGAAGGACTGTGCGATGAGGAGGCTGCTGTCTAGTAGCAGCCGGAGTGCTGTTCTGTCACTGCTGCCGAAGAAAGGAGATCTGGGCTCACTCAAGAACTGGTGGCCCGTCTCCCTTCTCTGCCTGGACTAAAAGATTTTAGCAAAGTGTCTGACAAATAGACTAAAAGTCTTTTTAAGCACATTGGTTCATAAGGATCAGTCATCCTGTGTGCCTGACAGATCTATCATGGACAATTTGTTTTTAATCAGAGACATTATAGACATTGGAATTACAGGAAAATATAATGTAGGTATTCTGTCATTAGATCAGGAAAAAGCTTTTGACCAGGTAGGACATGACTACCTTTTTAATGTTCTTAAAATATTTGGGTTTGGGGAAACTTTTATTTCTTGGATCAAGCTCCTGTATGCTGATGCTTGTCATGGTAAAAGTGGGAAGTGGACTGAGCTGTTTGGTTCCAGTACAGAGGGGTATCAGACAGGGCTGTCCATTCTCTGGACAACTTTATAGTCTTGCTCTTGAACTCAGTGGTTTTAGTATTCCAGGTGACCCCACAGGAGAAATATTGTCTGCATATGCAGATGATATCACAGTTTTTATTATGAAGCAGGAAGATGTAGCAGAACATAATGCAAGTCTGCCAATATATGAGAGTGCGTCTTCAGCCAAAGTCAACTGGGGAAAGAGTGAAGGATTCCTCATAGATGAGTGGGAGAACACTGGACCACCACGAATACCAGGGGGCTTACAATGGGGAAAGGATGGGATGAAATTCCTGGGTGTGTTTTTAGGGACAGACAATTTTAAGAAAAAGAATTGGGAGGGCATGCTGGAGAAGGTGGTTGCCAAGTTGTCAAAATGGAATTGGGTATCATCTCACTTGTCCTACAGAGGGAAGGTCTTGGTGACAAACAACCTGACTGCCTCCACCTTGTGGCACAAACTTGGTGTCCTGGAACCACCTGTGGATCTCATACATGAAATACAGAGGAGACTGGTGATTTTTTTCTGGTTGCACCAACACTTGACTAGTGCACCAGTGCTTTATCTATCAGTACAAGAAGGGGGACAGGGCCTGATTGATAGACACAGCATCTTCATTGTATAGCAGCTTCTGTGCTGCCTGCTGCTGGCCCTCCACTTTCTGGCTGCAGGCAGCACAGAAGCTGCTATACAACAAAGATGCAGTATGGGAAAAAACAGCAAACACATTCCTGAGGAAAATGGAGGGCCTTGGCTACACCCAGCAGCTGATCCTGTTGAACACACAGCAGATGGAGTTGGGGAGCCTTCCCAACTTCTACCAGTCGATGCTGTGAACATGGCAGTGGGTGTTTACGGTTCACAGGAGCCTCTCTCAGCTAGAAAAGTGGATCCTCAGAGAGCCTCTGTTGTACAATCCGTGGATCTCATCAAGACTGCTGAACTCCACAAGTGTACAGGCATCTCTGTGGAGGAGTGGGTGCATGACATTGGCTCAGCTGAGAGAGGGCAATGGGTGGAAATTGGCAGCCTTTGTACAAAATGTCACTGGCTTATGGTCCCCTCGCCTAGTAGAAAAATTCATTATTTAGCTCCAAGAGACACTGCCTGAGGGCTGTGGAGGAACCTCAAGGAGGCCTGACCCAGAGATGAGTGAGCACAACAACAATTGTCCACCCTTCACTGTTTCAACAGCTGTGGAACAACCACAAGAAGAGGATGGGGACATGCTCCTCTCATTTTGAACTCCAGTGCTGGGGAGCTTCAAGAGCCTCTCCAAGAAGGCAATTTACACTCCTTGTGTAAAAGTGGCACACCAGGCAGCACTGAGAGGGCTGAAGGTCTCAGGGTGGTCAGGTTTGTTTGGCCCAGACTTCTCCATGAAAGGACACTGGCGAGCCCTCTACAAACCCCCCATAGAGAAGCGAACTGCCAATCTACAGTGGAGAGTGATCCACAAAGTCAGAGCTACAAACAGACATGTGGCACACCTGAATCCAGCAGTAGCAAGGGAATGTTCCTTCTGTGGTCAAGATGAAGCTGTAGAGCGCCTGTTCTGGAACTGCATTCAGGTAGAGAACTTGTTGAGACTGTTGAAGGTATGGTTCAGGGACCATGGGGAGGAGTTCTCACCTGAAACATTTATAGGACAGCCTAAATATAGTGTCACCAAGAAGGGAAAAGTTTGTTTATCTAACTTTTTATCAGGCTTGACAAAAATGGCTATCTGAAAACTAGAAAAAATAATAACCTTGGGGCTGGTACAACAGATGTTGTGGGTGTGGTGAGGGGGATATTGGGAGCATGGCTGAAGCTTGAGTATTCTTATTATGGTTTGATTAATGATGTTGAAAAGTTTTGTGCAATATGGGGAATAATGATGTCCTTTGTCAAACAAATGAGGATGGTCAGCTGATTTTAAAGTTTTAATGATTGGTAATGATTCTAATGACTTCCTGTTCTTATAGTTTTTAGTTTGTCTTACTGTTTATGGAAATTTACAAAATTATTTTTGGTTTTATTGTTTTATTTCATTTGTTTTTATATTTTGGATGTTTGTCCCTTTTTAGGATCTTTTAGAAACAGTATATATTTATTAACTTTAAATTATTTGCACATTATTGTAGTGACATTTATATATTGCTTCTGAAGTAGAGCTATCTTCAGTGATTGAATAAAGGGGACATACAATCTCTCTCTCTCTGCTGCATGCTGGGAGTGGGTGTCACGGTGAGAGGGAAGTTTGGATTCCGTCCCCCAATTTTCTAAACTGGCCTTTCTTTTTTTCTCTTTCTGTTTCTCGCATGATTATGGAAATTTTTTGATTTTGTTGCGACGTGTGTGCACTGTTGTTTGGGGATTCGGAGTTTAATGGCGGGGGTTGGGATGGTGTCGCAGACGCCTTCCACCTCGCTCCGCCATGGAATCAGGTGTGTTCCGAACCCAGGAGTGTCAGTGGAAGACGTGTTGTTGGCGGTTGGAGAAGAAATTGGCCACGGGAATATTGTGTCGGCCTCACGGATGAATAAGGCTGTCGTAGTGTTTCTGAGAGAAGAGGTCCAGGCAAGTATTCTGGTTGAGTCCGGCGTGGTGGTGAGTGGAACTTTTGTCCCTGTTACGCCTCTGCACTCTCCAACTACTAGAGTAACCATTTCAAATGTGCCTCCATTTATACCAAATTCCGACATTGAACGGGAGCTTTCTCGCTTCGGCAGGCTTGCGAGTGGAATCAAAATGATACCGCTTGGGTGTAAAAATGCTAATCTCAAACATGTGCTGTCTTTTAGGCGTCAGGTGTTTATGTTTTTAGAAGCGCCGACTTTAAATGTCTCGTTTCGTTGCGTGTACGAGGGGGGGTCTTATATGGTGTATGCAAGCACAGGGGAGCAACGGTGTTTTCACTGTGGGAGCGTGGGCCATGTGAGGATACATTGCCCCGTAATGAGAGCAGGTGGGGGGGATGGAGCTCCTCCGGCGGGTGACAGCGCGGCTCCACAGGTAGGAGTAAGTGCTTCTCCTGCAGCGGAGGAGAGTGGGGCCCCATCGGAAAACGTTGGTCAAGGAGGAGAGGAAAGGGTGGGTAATGAGGAAGTGGGAAGTAGTAGCGGTGATGGGGGTTCTCTTTCTGCCAATGTTGTGAGTGAATGCGTGGAGCAGGAGAGTACAACGAGTGAGACAATGAGCGCAGCCGCCAGTGTTGGGGAGAGGGATGGCGGCACCCAATATGCGCAGGCTGCTGTCAGCGCAGAGGTTGCTGAACCGTCTGGACTTTTATCATGCGAAAAGCCGGCGCTGCTGGAAGCTGAGGTTGTGGAGGATGATACAATGTCTGACATGTCAGAGGACACAGAGCTATCTGATGTAATTGAGGTGCCAATGACCACCAACGAGGAATTGTTGTATCCACTTGGCAGTATAGTTAAGTTTTTGGATGACACATATGGTAAGCCAGTGGAGGTGGAGGAGGCGTTTCCTGATCTGCGAAAGTTTGCAATGTCAGTAATGTATTGGAAGAAGAAGCCAGGGGCAGGGGCGACGGAATTGGGTAAGAAACATAGAAAGAGTAGGGTGAAGAAAATGGTAACAAGGGCACGAAAGGTCTTGAATGTGAAGGATGTAAATGTAAATAAATAAAAAAAAAAATGGCATGATGTTTTCTTCACGTGGGGTGTTTTTTCTGCCTGTCCTTTTTCTATATCTCCTTTTTTCCTATGGATTCTCTAAGGGTGGGTTCAATTAATATTAATGGAGGGCGGGATAGGACTAAGAGGGCGGTACTGGCTGACTACATAGGCCGTAAAGCTTTAGACGTTACCTTTTTACAAGAGACACACTCTGATGGGAATAACTCTATTGACTGGTATAGGTGGTGGGATGGGAAGTGTTTTTTAAGTCATGGGACAAATTTTAGTGCTGGAGTTGCAATCTTGTTCTCCAAAAATCTAAATGTTAAGATCCTTTATACTGGGGAGGTGGTGGGGGGAAGGGCTATGATGGTAAAGGCAGAGGTTAAAGGTCAGGTTTTTATTTTTCTAAATGTTTATGCCCCTAATGGTGGCCCTGAGAGGGTTAATTTTTTTGGGAGGGTGGCAGATGAATTAAAACTTTGTGATGGGAGCATGTGTGTGGTGGTGGGGGGGGACTGGAACTGTACTTGTAACCCAGCCCAGGATAGGATTGGGGAGGAACCTCATGTACAGTCTGGAATCAGGCTGCATAGCATTATGAGGGAGTTCACACTCATGGATGTGTGGAGATGTAGAAATCCTGCAGCAAGGCAGTACACATGGGGGAAAGTTGTTAACTCTCTTGTTAGTGCAGCAAGGTTAGATAGAATATATGTCAGTAAGGTCTTCAACAACAAAATTCTATCTGCTGCTATTTATCCAGTGGGGTTCTCAGACCACCACTTAGTCACTATAGATGTCTGTTTAAGTATTTCAAAACGACCAAGGTACTACTGGCATTTTAACAACAAATTGTTGAAGGACAAAGTATTTTGTGAAAATTTTAAATATTTTTGGGCAATGTGGAAAAAAAAGAAGAATGAATTTATGAGTCTGTCACAGTGGTGGGAGGTGGGGAAAGCCCATATTAAGGGGTTATGTCAACAATTTACTTTCAACCATACCCAAATGGTCAAAAGCAGTATAGCCACACTGGAGGAGGAAATAAGCGCAATGGAAAAGGGCTTGGGGGAAAATGATTTGGGGTTGTTGAATGAACTCAATAAAAAGAAACAAGAGCTTAAGACTTTTCTGCAGGAGCGGGTTAAGGGTGCTTTGATAAGGGCAAGGATTTTAAATATAACTCACGTCGATGCTCCCACAGCCCACTTTTTCAACTTGGAGCAGAGGGAAGCACAACAAAAGCACATGGTCTACCTGCGTCGGCCAAATGGGACAGTAACATCTGATCCTTCTGAAATGAGGGAGATGGCAGTTAATTTCTATGCGGACTTGTATGGATTTACGGACTGTGACCCCACTAGCACGGATGAGATGTTGGAGGGGCTACCAACAATAGAGCTGGATGACAAAAGGTCTTTGGACTTACCACTCAGTCTTCAGGAGCTAACGGAGGCTGTTCAGCAGCTCTCTAAGTGTCGAGCGCCAGGCATGGATGGGCTTTCTGCTGAATTTTATCAACATTTTTGGCCCATTTTTAACAGGGATTATTGTGACATGCTGGAAGAGTGTTTCAGGGGGGGCGAGCTGCCGGTAAGCTGCCGGCGAGCGGTGCTCTCCCTGATACCCAAGAAAGGAGACCTAGGCCTGCTTGAGAACTGGAGGCCGGTTTCTTTAATGTGCATGGACTACAAAATCTTGTCAAAATGCCTTGCAAATAGGTTGAAAGGGGTCCTTAATTCCATTATTCAAAAAGAACAATCTTATTCTGTTCCGGGCCGGACGATTATGGACAATTTGTTTTTGCTGAGAGATATTATGGACTTGTCACTTATGAAAAAAATGGATGTTGGTTTTTTATCCATAGATCAACGAAAGGCGTTCGATTTGGTCAGTCACCAGTACCTGTTTAAGGTTTTGAAGGCTTTTGGGTTTGGGGAATTTTTCATATCTGCCATAAAACTTTTGTATGAGGGGGCATCAGTGCTACTGAAGGTTGGGGGAGGGCTTAGTTATCCTGTACCAGTGGAGAAGGGCATTAGGCAAGGCTGTCCCCTCTCAGGACAACTTTATAGCCTTGCCATTGAGCCCCTATTGTGTTTATTAAGGAGAAATTTAAATGGGGTGGTGGTGCCTGGGGAGCTCACAACGACTACTCTTACTGCTTATGCTGATGATGTGACTGTTTTTATTTCTGAAAAAAATGATGTGTCTGTATTATGTAATGTCTTAAAGGTGTACGGGAGGGCATCTTCAGCTGAAGTAAATTGGACAAAATGTGAGGGGTTTTTGGTGGGGGAATGGGGGAAGGGGGGGCCACCTTCACTACCAGGAGGTCTTCAATGGGGTAGGGAGGGGATGAAATGCCTCGGGGTGTATTTAGGTACAGAGGAGTTCAAAAAACAAAATTGGGAGGGGCTGCTGGATAAAGTGCGTGCTAGGATGTCCAGATGGAATTGGCTACTGCCCGAGCTTTCCTACAGGGGGAGAGTGTTGGTCGTAAATAACCTGGCCGCCTCCACATTATGGCACAGGTTTACGGTCCTGGAACCGCCCAGGCAGCTGATAAAGGAGCTTCAGAGCAAACTTGTGGACTTTTTCTGGACTGGGCAACATTGGTTGCCTGCTCCTGTGCTGTACCTACCTGTCTGGGAGGGAGGGCAGGGGCTGGTGGATTTGGCCAGTCGTCTGCACACCCTACGTCTGCAGGCAGCACAAAGACTGCTTTATGGAAGAGATCTGCTGTGGACGGGGGCTGCCCTCTCTCTGTTGAGGGAGGCGACACCAATGGGCTACGACAAGCAACTGTTTTTACTCGAGCTGGATATGTTGGACTTGAATAAGCTAACCCCCTTTTATAGATCCGTGGTGCACGCATGGCGAGTGGTCTTTAGGGCCAGAAGGGACCTTGTGCAGGCGGTGGACTGGATCATGGGGGAACCGTTGTTCCACAGTTCCTTACTACGATGCAGGACACTATTATCTGACAGTGTCCGGAGATGTTTGATGAGGGCCGGCATAACCATGCTGGTGCACCTGCGGGATATGGGTGGTTGGAGAACGGCAGCCTCATTGCAGCAGAGAACTGGCATGCATTCCTTGCGCCTCTTGGAAAGGGTGTTGGAGGAAGTAAAGTTAGCGTTGCCAGGCGTCTGCAGGGAGGCGCTGGAGCTGAGATCCCCAGAGAGCTGGGAAATAAACTACCGGTTTCCTTCACTGAGGGTGTTACCGGTGGTGGAGGAGGGGGAGGATGATCTTGAGACGGACATGGTGGCTAAGCCTTTTGAGGGTATGGACAAAAAAGTACTCTACACGACCAGCGTAAAAGTCCAGCATTGGTCAGCGTTGAGGCGGGTGCCCGGATGGAGGTGGTCTGAGGTGTTTGGGCCACGCTTCTCCCTGAGAGGATGTTGGAGGACTTTATATAAGCCTCCGATTGAAAAACGTACGGCCGACCTGCAGTGGCGACTAATCCACTGGGCAGTGGCAACAAATAGGCATGTAGCACGGCTTGATCCAGCAGTAGGGGAAGAATGTCCATTTTGTGGGGGGGAGGAGACAGTTGTACACCTTTTCTTGACATGTGGAAGACTTGGAGAACTTTTTGAGTGTCTCAAATTATGGTTTTTAAGATTTGGGGAGGTTTTCTCTCATGAACTGTTTATTAGTGGGTTGGGGTACAGTGTGAGGAGAAAAAATGAGGTGTGCCTAATGAACTTTTTGTTGGGGTCTGCCAAGTTAGCCATTTGGAAAACGAGGAAAAGCAAGTTGCTGGGGGTGGGGTCCTGTGATCCAGTTGAAGTCTGTAAAGGCATGGTGGCAGCGCGGGTGAAAATTGAGTATGCGTATTGCAGACTTATTGAGGAGATGGACTCTTTTATGGTTGTATGGGGGGTGGGGGGTTTGTTGTGTCACACGACTGCGAATGGGGAAGTGGTTTTAAATGTCTAATGGGGGGGAGGGGGGGTTACCATTTACAGTGGATTGTAAGTGAAGACTGTTTTTGGTTGTAAGGTGATGTAAAGATTTCAATAAATGAGTGTTGAATGTCTCTCTCTCTCTCTCTCTCTCTCTCTCTCTCTCTCTCTCTCTCTCTCTCTCTCTCACACACACACTCTCTCTCTCTCTCTCTCTCTCTCTCTCTCTCTCTCTCTCTCTCTCTCTCTCACACTCTCTCTTTCTCTCTCTCTCTTTCACACACACAAACTTTCTCTCTCATGTTTGTGAGAAGGAGTGTACAAAAGTTTTACAGGGCTCATAGCAGTCATCTGTGGGCCAGGAGAGAGCAGGTTTAGGGGTTGAGGGTCAAAGGTTGAGGAGTTGTGGTTGAGGCTGAGGTCACGGTCAGGGTTGGAGGTAGCCTAACCCATAGCGGTCACCATACTGGAGGGGTGGTGGGGGGTGAAGGGCAAGCTGGAGGAGGGGTGCATGGGAGTGGGCGTGGTCAGCATGTGGCCCGAGTGCGAGAAGGGCGGGAATGAGGTCATGTGACGCGACAAGGCGGCCGGGCTGAACGAACTGCTCTTCTCCATCAGGCTCTTGGAGAAGTCGTCCATGCTGTCCTGCGACTTTTTGCTCTTCTTGGACTTGCTGGACATCTTCCTGTTGCGGGTCTGGATGCCTTCCTTCTTCATCGTGAGTGGTCGATTGATCTGGGGTGGAGAAAGAGAAATAAGAAGGGTGGGGATTCGTTAACGCTAGCTAGTGAAGAAGACACGTGGTATTAAATGGTAAAGCAAATTTCAGACTTTTGAAGACACGTTTCCATTAATACCATAAAAGAAAGCATGGTTAATGGTTTGACGCACAATTCATGCTAGCAAACAACAAATCGTGTGCATCTATGTATAAATTGTAAGGTTCTGCTTGTGGTCTGCCCAGTACATCCCAATAACAAATGGTAGTTGGTAGCCAAAATATATACAGTCTGACTTACACAGCAGTGTTACAAAGTTACTTTTGCTGAACACATAGGAACTGAAATTGAGACATCAGACAACCTGCTTCATATAACACTTTACTTTGGCCAATCATCCCAATCATTTCCTACTTCACTGTTTTAACTCATTCCCATTAAATTAAGAACATCACACTTAAAATGTCGCTTGCTGCTGATGTTTGAATTGAATGTCACAAGCCTACATAAGACATGAATGACTACCTTTATCGCTTGATAGCCTGAACGCCAGATCAATCTGCAGCATGTGAGTAGAAACAATTTATGAAAGCATTTCAATGCAGACAATTTCCTAACGCATATGACATGTATATGTAAGTGAGAAGAGTTTATACTGTTCTTTGAAGAAAGGATTTGAATAGCAGAAAGGGAATCGTCAGTCTAAATGGTTGGGTTTTAGATTTCATAGATGACATAAAATGCATCTTTTATAAAAAAAAAAAAAACATAAAAGTCAAAAGGTTTCCTTTTAGTTACTGAGGTGAAGATTATGGCTAGATTAGGTATAGCATAGCATTAATTATCTGCATTAATATGTAAACCGATGGAAGATCCTCACACAGATAGTAAGAAAAGTGTGAGAGAGAGAGAGACAGAGAGAGAGAGAGAGAGAGAGAGAGAGAGAGAGAGAGAGAGAGAGAGAGAGAGAGAGAGAGAGAGAGAGAGAGAGAAAGGTCATATCAGCACCAGGCTGGAATTAGCTGTTGATTCCTTGACACTAGGCACAGCTGATGCCAGGCTAGCCAAAGAGAGAACCCTCAGACTCTGGCTCGGTGAACGCGGGCACAGTGGCACTGCCACGACACCTCAGTCTCCTGCCAGCCAGCTTCACCATCACAGAATTGCACTCCTTAGTCTTTATCTCTCTCTTTTGCACCCTAATTCTCTCTCTTTATCATCCTCTTAAACTCGGCCTCAGCCTCCTTCACCTCACTTCATCAATGTACGCACTTGGAGCAAGGCCACAAAATTTAGAACAACATTTGGAAAGAACCTCCCTTTCTCTGTCTCTCTCAGGCTAAAGTAATGAAGCATAACCCTACAGCTAGTTGCTTATACCATTGTGTATAAGCATCTTACTTGATTCTGTCTGCACAAAATCATTCAAAAGATGTTTATGAAAGATCTAGATTTTGTAAAGAATGAAGGTTTTTCATATATAGCTTCGTGTGTTTGACCAAATTTAAATATGAACCAAAAAAGATCGACGTGAAACAATAATGAACCAATAACTATCTGCTTATGTGACAATATGGTCTTGCTTTTGTGGCCTTCTCTGGGCATTCAGTGCTCGCTGGGTTCGTCGTGGGGAGTCGACTCATTGCTTACTGACTGCTTTACTCACACTACAATGAACGAGCACACACACATACAAAAAACTGTGTTTTTTCTTCAATGTTTGTGTGAGTAGCGCAAAGCAAGGTCTTACAAACACCAAAGTTGGTCAGGCTGATGCTTGATATAAGTATTTCTCTGTGCTATATATCACTGACCATCATAACAAACACATACACATTGTGGTTACCAGACACTAACCGCTGTGCTAACACCCCCCTCCACCCTCCCCAAAGACTCAAGGTGACCACAAGCTCAGTGTAAGACGCTTCAGTACAAAGCCAGTGTGACCCACACACACACACACACACTCACACAAACACACACACACACCACGCACACACCAGTGCAAGGTTTCATTCTCTCATAGAGTTTCAGTGTGCCTTTGATAGAGGTTAAGGTTAAGAGAAGAGAAACAGAAGGTTCAGCGAAATTTAGGATTTGTTTCAAGATCAAAATAAAACTCACTCTGGGTACTAAGTCACATCAGGTGATTATATCCAATGCAGAAATATTCATTTCTATTAGCTGACCGAAGCTTTGGCTGATAAGGGTCGTCCAAAAACAATTACGAGTGCAATAATAGGGTGTAATAAAGGCTACTGCAACAAGCTATGACCTGTCATTCCAAGAATAGAAATAAAATAATAATCATTATAGTAATAATAATAATTTACCTCATGGTTTTATTCTACTTGATTGCAGGACTGGGAATACTGGAATTTGTGTGTGTGTGTGTGTGTGTGTGTGTGTGTGTGTGTGTGTGTGTGTGTGTGTGTGTGTGTGTGTGTGTGTGTGTGTTGAACAATTTTTCACAAGTTTCAAGTTGTGGACAGTAATAATTTCGGAAAGAAAGATCAGATCAGAGCAGGCACTTACATTGTGCAGTTTAAAGTAGAGGCCGCAGGCATTGCACACCGGGTCACCATTGGCGTTTCTCCTCCACAGCGTCGTCGTGGTCGTTTGACAGTTTGCACAGGAGGTTCCCGCTCGCCGTGCAGCAGACTGCAAGAGTCAGAGAAACAGATGGATCAGACATACTGGCCTGTGCTAACACACCTTAACACTTAGTAATCATAAAGCACCAGACATACCTGACCATATATTAACCTTCTACACTATATTTCATAATCGCTCTCACCTAATGGCTGATGGACAGGATTTTTTTTTTCTGTGATGCAGAATGACGTTGAAGGAATAATGTGGCAAAGAAACTTCTAAGAGCCGTCCCTTGGCTGAGCTAAAAATATATTCCCTCAAATGCAAATATTTATAAAAGGGCATAAAAGCGTAGGCTGAAATGGCGACCATTAAGGCTGATGAAATTTTCCTGTTAAACAGGAGAAGTTAGCATTAAGAGCAGGCAAGACGAAGCTCCTGGCTCGTATTTAAAACAATCACACTGACAGTTTATTCAATTAGACCCGGCGTAAATTTCATTCCCGTCACTCTGCGCTGCCCACAAATAGCTTTTCCATGAGCGACACACTCAGAGATGGATTTATATTCATGTTGCATGTTTTCTTCCTTCTCCACATTGCAGAATTGTGCTCTTTCTGTTTTTCTTTAGGCCAACTGTATACATAACTTCATCTTCATAATATGTACCATCTGTTCTTGTCGTTTGTTTCATGTTGCACGATGGAATTTGATTTGGAAAAAAAAAAACATTCAATAAAAATGATCATAAATAAATAAAGTCAAATCACTGGCAGAATAAAGTGTTGTAAACATCCTAAACACCTTTGAATGTTTGAACAAACTCACAAAGAATGAAACAACTGGAGAACAAATAGATTGGAAAGCCTACAACTGTTCCTTGAAATGAGCAGTGAGGAAAAAAAACTACGTAAAGGTAGCAGGGGAACCCGTCACTACTCTGTTGATCGTTGGTATAAAGGAATCATGGTAGTATACCCCAACATTTGCTCTTTTCATCCCCATTCTGTCTCTCTCTCTGTCATGCACACGCTCCTTCTTTCTCCCATACTCCCCCCTCACACCCCTGCCTTCTGAGGAGTCGTGGTGACTCTTGCCCCCTCCGCCTGCCTTTATGTTTAGGCTGGGGGACTTTATCAGCAGCGCTCAGATATCCGGCAGCCTTTTCCTGGGAAGTCAGCTTTTTACATTAGAGAGAGAGAGAGAGAGAGAGAGAGAGAGAGAGAGAGAGAGAGAGAGAGAGAGAGAGTGCTGCCAAAATAGAGCTGCCCTCTGACAGTTTCCCCTGCCTTGAATGAAGTATATCTAAATCTAGAAAGACAGTCTGCATGCAGGGCATTCACCTTTAAATGTCTTAAATATCGTCACATTTTAACGCTCGGCTCTATTTTAGCTGACATTAAGCAAGTCACGGCTATATTTTACTTCAGTAAACTATTAATTGATCTCTTCTAACCAGACTGTGGTTCATTTCCTCTACAGTACGTAGGTCTATATATTCAACGTTACTAGCAATTCATTCTTGGATAATTATCGGCATTGTGTGCTGAAGTGTGTGTGTGTGTGTGTGTGTGTGTGTGTGTGTGTGTGTGTGTGTGTGTGTGTGTGTGTGTGTGTGTGTGTGTGTGTATTCAAAACCCCTAGGCCTAACTTATTTCGTGTTCTTTGACGAACCCTGAAGACATCAGCATGTATTTGTCATCGTACATGCATGTGTGAGAACTTTCATTCCAAGAGCTCAATTAAACATTATGCAGACCAGAGGAGAACGACACTCATGCTGGTTTAGAAACATTATATTTGAAAAATATCATGATGTTCTAAGGGTTTACTTCCAGCGTACCGACCTATACTATAACACAACGTGTAAAAAATTGCACTTGGTTTACAGCTTGTTTATTTCAAGGAGAAAAGAAGAAAAAAAACTCTAACCAGCTTTCTAGCCACATCAATACTGATGAGTAATGATGACTAACGATGACGTCAACTCCGCTTCCGGCTTAAATTAGGCTATAACGGTTTTGCATGTATAAAGCGCCTGCGTGATGAGCATTATGCTCTGCATTATGACGTCACAGAACAGCGTTCCCTGCGCTACGTCTGGGTTTTCCATCTCTACCGGAAATGTCCGAGTTCATCGCCTGAATGGTGTGATGACTGATTGGTGCTCTGTTTGTAAAAGAAAAGCCTGAAGTCTAGTGTGCGGTGTGTTTTCTGATCAACGAAGCATGCGTAATCCTGCACAGTGTACCTGGGGTGTGTTATTAAGTGGAATATTACATTTTTATATAATATTTATTTTATATCCGCTCTCCAAAAGACAGCTTGTGCTCTTTGTCTAAAAAGTGTCATGTCTGATATACATTTTTGTATTCAATTGTCAGACAAACTGTTCTAATTAGCCAAGTTTCCGCCTCCATGCTTTCTATATTCTGTTATTATCAAGTCTACTGAGATTTTAAGCTAAATCACAGTGCGTGTGTGTATGTATGAAGTTTTTATAAAAGGGAAAAAAAACACGGAAAAAAATAGGCTAAGCATAATATCAGTTTACATTTAATACATAAAGAGGAGATGCAATATATTGGATTGTTTTACTGGTAATTACTGTTACCAGGAAAAGGTCACATGTCTGATCTACTGATGTGTCCCGAACACCGTGGTCCTGTCTGAGTGAAGTGTGAATGCTCTGTGGTACAGTCCCGGGATCCGTCATGGACCCCATGGACCAACAATGGAAATAAGTGCTGTACACTTTGTGTTATCTGTGTATCTTAATGTACACTACAGTATATTTATGTATGTTGTGCATTATTTGACTAAATAAAATCAATCAGTTATACACTGCCTACATTCAACACTGACATTTTAAACATCTGTTCATAATAATAATAATAATAATAATAATAATAATGTAGTTTTGTTTTGAAATTATTTTAGCTCGAATCCCAGTACTTGGGCACTTGAGATATTTGGGAATAAGAGGAAAGGCGTACCAGTCTCCGCTTGGGCTTGATAAGAGGTCGGTTCTGCCCGTTCATCTTGTGGTAAAGCCCGCACGCGTTACACAGGTAGTGGCCGGTTCCGTCCCGCCGCCACAGAGGGGTAGAAGTGGCTCCGCAGTTCACGCATTCCCGGCCCTCTGCACGCACAAAACACGCACATTTATAAACCACATGAAGCTCTGACTAACGCACAAACATGCAGAAGCTCGACATATGTAAATATATGTGGAAATATATGACAAAAGAAATTGGTCAATGAAAGCAAACACGTGCAGAGATGCGAAAAGCGCCACTTGTGATATCCCACTGACAAGCGCGCCAAACTCAAGCAGCATTTTAAAACAGCACAACACATAGGGCGCGCGCGTGCGCGTGAGATAGAGTGACAGAGAGAGAGAGAGAGAGAGAGAGAGAGAGAGAGAGAGG
>JAODJS010000014.1:10175110-10191160 GCA_027576325.1 Sciades assimilis | reverse complement strand
TGGTAATTGGCTTACAGAGATGTTAAATCTATGTAAGCAATTTACCACCAACCTCCTCCAGGAAGTTTGGTTACACAGATGACCTTGGTTTTGCTTGCCAGGGAACTTCCTTGGAAGGCATCAGCAGAGTGCTGACACAAGACCAAAAGTGATGGAGGAGTACTTCACCTCCCGGAGACTCCATCCCAGCCCCAGTAAGACGACAACACAACAGCTCAACACAACCTGGGCCAACAGCTGCCATACCATACAAGTTGGCAAAATTGTCACAGGAAAATTGAAATCAACTCTGCTTCTGTGGCTCCCCATCCTCTTTCATATCACTTCCCTCCCAACATATGCAGAAAGGAAAGAATGATGGACATGATTGCCATTGAGGCCAACCTTGGCCTTCCTATTTATGATGACCTCAGCAAACTTCTGACCGAATGGCACAGGGCATGGGCAGATGCTAGTTCCAACTGGGACCAGACCACCATTACAGATCTCACAGTGAAGCCAAACAGTTTCAACTTCCCACACAAGAAGCAGCAAACACTGAACCACAAATGCACCCTCCATGCAAGAACAAGACACCATCTACATAAATGGGCGATGGCAGAAAGCACTGCCTGCGACTGTGACCACCAAGACCACATTCACCACATTGTGAAAGACTGCCATATACAGCATTTCATTGGATAGAACAACCGATGCTGTGCTTGCCTGGATATCATCCCTGGATTTAACTTTGTTGATTTTGTATTTTGTGTACATCATACAAAAGAAGAAGCCTCTGAGACGAGTGTTGAAACACATGAATTAAAATTGCAGTGTGTTGATATTGTACCTGCAGCAGTTTTTCAGCTGTTGGCCTCTTCCGAGGACTTTTGGTAAGTGCCATCTTCACAAAATAGTGGAATTCCCTGGACCTATAATACAAATGCAATATCAGAGATATAAAAATATGTGAACAGGACTGAGAAAACTAGCCCACAATTATGAAACTTTACCATTTGGTCTTATCCTTCAATTTGGGTGGCTGGAAGCTGCTTTTGGACATCAGCATTAAAGCTCTGGGGGAAAAAAATTCAACAACATAGTTTTCCACATAACTATAGGTAAAACAAAAAACTATGAATGAATGAAAAATAGCCTTAATGAGGCTGTAGCTCATACTGGCCAAGATGCCCATAAAATCATAAATATGACAGGTGGCACCACCATCTTGACAACTTTTGTGCACACCCACCTGGGGAACACTGTATGAGAGTTTGATCAAAATCTGATCAATCCTATAGGAGGAGAAGCAATTTTTTTTAATTGTGGATGGATAACAATGGATGGGCAAAGGATGATGCATGATTGCATAAGCTTATCCGGCCTGGTATAACCATTATCAACCATTAAAATAGTAGGGTATTAAATTAATAATACTATATTGCCAAAAGTTTGTGCACACCTGACCAATCACACTCTTTTGTGCTTCCTAACAATTCCATTAAGACCCCCTTTGCTGTGATAACCTCCACTCTTCTGGGAAGGTTTTTCTAGAGCAGAAGTTCCAGTTTTTGAGTCATTTGTTGTGAGTTTTCTGTTGGTGTCCTTTAAAACCAGTGTTTCTCAACCACTGGGCTGCAGCCCATTAGTAGGCTGCAAAGTACCCTCTAGTGGGCTGCGATTTTTCCCCCCCCAAGTTGAAGCTAATTTTTCCTCATAGTAGGGTACAATTTTTGGGTTGCATCCGACGTCACATCCACCTCATTAAGCTACATTCACACGCCAACTCATGATGCTTTGCAAGGAGTTATCAATGAAAATGAAGCATTTTTGCACCAATGTTTGGTGATATACATGTGAGCTAAAAGTTGTGATCACACAACAGGTGAACATTTGACTGCCACGCCTTCGAGGACTTGTGTGGTGCAGCTCGAGTGGCTGTGCACACTCACGGAGTGCATTGTGCGCATGCTTGGGACCCGGTCGTTATGGGCAACACCTGATACTGATTTGAGTGCAACCAGCACATGCAGATACGGACACTTTTCACAGAGGTTTTACAAAGCATCATCATCATTATCATGGTCATGTTTGTTTCTAGCCAAGTTTATAATGCTGTTTAAACACTCTGCTTTATGATTGTTTTGCTTTCGTTTTTGTAATTCGTTTAGCCTGCTAATACTCTTCTTGCGCTTAGATCTGACTACTGCCATCTATCTTGTAGTGCCCTGATCCCCAGATCTTTAACCCAGCCACATATAAAAAACTGTACTCCTCCATGCTCTTCCAGGTTCTCATCTATTTATCTATGTCGAATGATGTCTGCTGCACCAGGCAGTTTGAGATGTCGGGGACCTCAGTGGATAGATAATTTTCCAACTCACAGGAACAAAATCCTTCTTTGTTAACGTGTAAGGATCTATCCCTTTGAGCAGTTTCTACATCCAGTTCTTTTGCATGTACTTCTTGGTTTTAATAACTTGTTTGTTTGCTGTACAAAAACATGGCAATAAGTTCTTGGGTTAAATGAACAGACTCCACTTTTGGATTATTAACCCTCTGGAATCTGAGAGTATTTTCGGGCACTCTTACAGTTTTGGCATGCTCTGATTTTGCGGTCAGTTTCAATGAATCTAAGCGGTATTTTCAAAGTCATATGACTTTTTTTGTATTCAGCACAAGTTCAGCTACAATAATATCCATGTAGTATGCATGTCATGATTGTACTTAAAAATGGATAAATGGTTATAAAATGCAGTTTTAGAACTGTGTTGGAATGTATTTTTTCATACATTCCAACGTATTACCTTACCCATTGTGATGAACTGTTTTGATCACTTGAGGTGATTCTGTTCAGCCTTAGGAATGTATCAAACACAAAAACTTAAATCTGTTCCATTGACTTGGACAATTTTTTTGATGGCCAGTTAATTATGTCCTATTGTTTTGGGATAAGGCGTTGGCAGTGGGAGGGGTATTCAATGAGAAGCGTGAAAGCCCCTCCCACTGCAAACTCTTAATCCCATCAGGTCAAGTCACCATGGGTAAGGTAATGTTTTTTCACACATTCCAACACTAAAAATACTTTTTACAACACCTTCATTTATCTGGTATTTGACTATTCAGTGTCTTGAAATTAACTCTTGAACTAAGTAAAATAGTACAGAGCCACAACCTACTCTGTTACTCAATTTTGCTCCCACTCCAACTCCACATTTTACTCTCTCAACTCAAAATAGAACAAAATTAACCATTTTTGAGGAAAAATACTTTTAACTCTGGAAAAATTGCTCAGTAATTTTTCTCGTGTATACACTACAGCGCAAGCATATCAACCAATATGCTAATAATAAATAGAAGAAATATTCACACTTACTCGAGTTGATCTTTGGCTGGATCAAGTCGAAGTTAAAAAAACACTGCTCAGTGTTCCAGTTCTCAAAATTGAATCAAATCGCTGTCCAGTGTTTTTGCCACGACAATCCGAAGCGTATAAAATCTGCATGTTATCTTGCAACAAGTTTTACCTCCAAATAGCTTGAACCATGTCTGATAGATTTTCTCCTGTTTAGGGTGGGCATTCCCACCAGAAAAGAGAAATCAATCGAAACCGAAAGAGTAAAAGTGATCATCATCCATTACCACATGAATGGTCTTTTATGAATGCGTAAGCAGGTGCTCAGCACCCCAACACTGGTGTGACTGAGTAAGGTGACAAGTTTTATATGTTTCATCTAATTTAGGTAATTTAAAAACTATAATTATTTGGCAGTGGGTACATAGCAAAGTGTAAATTATCAGGTTTGTGTCAATATATTTATCATGCTTGTATGATTAAAAAAACCCTCAAGAATATATTTCTCAATACAAGACCTACTCATTCTAAACATGTCAAGCTTTGCTGGCAAAGCTCTCAACACCAAAGGGTTAATCCCTTTTGACTGCGAATGCCCTGCATGTTTTATGTTGGCTTCTGGCACAGCCGTACAGTTTTAAATACAATATCTACAATTAAAAACAGTTTGTTTTATTGTATTTATTTAATTCCTGGGTACCCATCTGTAACAGGGAGTAATGTTGCATCCCATTACTAAACTTTAAAATAGATTATTATATTCTAATAAAATAGATTAGCTAAAATAGTTGGGGATCTTTTTAATGGGCCTCGACTTGTGACAAGTATGAATAGTTGGGCCTTAAAGTAGAAAAGGTTGAGAACCCCTGCTTTAAACCATACACTTTTTTCTTTTTCTTATCGATAATTGTGTGCAATCATTTTAGGTCGATAGTAATAGCTTTGCAGTGAGGGAGAAGGTGGGGGGGACATGGGCTGGTTGAACCGATTGAAAAAATCATTCAACTCATTCGCCCTCACCACTGTCCCCTCAACGACTCTGGTCTTTGTATTGTGGCCTGTGATGTTTTCACACCTTCCCAGACCTCCCTCATGCTGTTCTCCTTCAGCTTCTGCTCCACCTTCCTCCTGTAGCTGTCCTTAGCTTCCCTCACGCAGTGTTTTACCTCCTGCTGTGCTGCTTTCATCACCTCCCTATCCTTGCTCCTGAAGGCGGCCTTCTTCCTGTTGTCCAGCTTCCTGGCTCCAAAGGAAGTAGGTTACTCTAAGGGGCAACATCTGACTTCTGATGTAATCTAAAAGCTGATTGGTTGAAATTCATTTATGGGAATGCAAACTGTCCCACGTCTCCCCTGTCCCAAGTCTCCCTGCTCTCCCCTACATCTTTCATAGTATCTTTGAGTGTTTGTATTAGAAGGAAATTGAAGCCATACAAGTCTGTGTGGCTTTGTGGGTATGTTCAGGATGCAAGATTAGATCATCAAAGATGTTGTCCTGGCACTGAAAACCGAGGTGCTGCCCAAACAGATACCATAAACTCATGTAAGCTGAAGAAACTTAGCAAGCTAAAAGTGTTCATTGTAGGCAACTCATCAGTAACAACGTGACTAGGAAGGGTTACCTAGCTAGTTTGTTGATGTAGATTTTAGGCTAGTTTTTATGCAAGTTTGATAAAGCAATATATAAATCAGGCATGTTAGCTGACTAATAGGCTCCAGCTTGCCTGCGACCCTGTAGAACAGGATAAGCAGCTACACATAATGGATGGATGGATAGATGTTAGCTGACTACATCTATATTTATGGCATTTGGTAGATGCCCTTATCCAGAATGATTTACATTTATCCCATTTATATAAGTGGTTGAGGGTTTAGTGCCTTGCTCAAGGGGTCAACAGTGGCAGCCTGATGGTGCTGGGATTTGACCTCATGACCTTCTGATCAGTCATCCAATACTACCACTGTTAACTAGCAATATAAGCCTATTAAATTCTTAGTTAGATAGAGATCCATGGACTAATTATCCTTCATAACTACAACTGTTTTCTGTTGTCTTGGAAAGCTGTACAATTCAATAGAATATGGTTGTTGGTTCATTTTTTACTTAGCAGCAATAGACCGCTACCGCGTGACGTCACAGCCACACGAGATACAACCAGCGACATTTTGGAAGTACAGAGCGTGATAATGACAGCCGATGGGATGGAAAGTGCAGCGGAGCTCCGCGGTGCACTGCGGCCCGTGGCGCAGCTCTAGCCCGCCGTGGGAGCACTGATTCATTGGGGGGAGGTCGTGGGCAGGTGCCCACAAAGTCTGGCCAGGCTGGGACCTCCGCGGGCCGAGTTAGGAGCGTTCAAAGTCGTGCCGTGGCAGCCGATGGGAAACGAAACTTAAGGCGATCTTGCTTCCACTCAACTCCTGTGTCACTGTATGGGTCAAATCCATCAATCAGACCAAGTTTCTCCACATACCGGCTCTTTTCAACAGGTTTCAAGGTCTGGAAATAATCTTGGCCTGGCCTACAAGCCATGACACATACGCACTTTCTATCTTCCAAAATGGCGCTGATAATGTGATTTCCGGGTTGTGGGGACGTCAGCGGTAGCGGTCTATTGGTATTGAGAGGTAAAGGCACAAATGTTTGCCCACTGTGTTGTGCTGAAAAGTCAGAGAGCCGCATTTTACGATTATTTGTTGCTAACCGCGAGTCCAGCAATTGGCAATGTGAGTCGAGCTCCAAACATTAATGATAACATCTAGGTTGGGTTGCATACCCCCATAGCATGCATCTTTTGCAGCCGTGTGGGTGGGTGGGTCCTGCTTTTTGACTGCCATTAGGCTACTGTTAAACAAATGATGTATTGATTTTTGTCTGTAATGCTTTCAGGTACCTAACTGGACAAACAAACTATCAAATCATTATTTGGCAGTGCTGCTTTGTGACAGGCATTGCTGTTTTGAATTGTGTATTGCAGTTAAATGTGTTGGTTAAATTACTTTTTTGTCTAATGCTTTCAGGTACCCAACTGGATAAACAAATCTTCAAACTGTTTGGCAGGGCAACCTCTCAATTCACGTGAGTAGCACATTACATATTTCAAAGCTGAATGTAATATTTTCCACTATTACTTCCAAAGTATTCATTATAACTTGGAAATGTACACTTTTTCATACATGCAAAGGTGAATGTCCTCATGTCTTGCCCACCCTTCTTAAAGGTGCACTGTGTAATATTTTTAGCAGTTTCTTTCAAGAACTTATGCTGCCCAGTCATAAATATTTCTTTTTTTCATGAATACTTACCACCACCATCAAATTCTAAGTATTTATGACTGGGGAGTGGAGCTTCTCCATCTCTGCCATTTTGACATTTTTAGCTGCAAAAGGTATATAGTAATAAATTGTAGTATTTATAAAAATAGTAGTAAATTATAGTTCATTATTTAGTGAATATTTGTGTAGAGATGACATTTGGCAATGAGAAGCATAGTTGCAATACCTCTGGCCACCATCCTACATACAGTGCACCTGACCATTCTTAAGCAAAAGTTGCTGTGCCTTGGTTAGATAATTTATTACTTAGTAAATATTCAAACAATGGACAGCAGAATGGACTATTATGTGCTACCTTTTTAATTCCTTTTTCATATCTATTAATTTGTCAATTCTTTTGTTTTTCTTTTGTAGGTGTGATGTTTGAATGGGTGTATGGGTGTGCAAAGTTTGTGGATTATCTCTAGTAAGTAGATTTGAGTTGCTTAAACACTGCAAGCTCAAACATGGCCACTATGTGAACAGGTTCAGACATCCTTGCCCATATTCCGATTGTCCTTGCACATTTAGGCTCTGGAGTAGTCTTTTGAGACATGTGTATGTTAATCACAAAGCCCAAAATTCTGTGAAAACCTCAACCTTGTCTACTTTTTGTTGTCAGCTCTGTAATAATAAGGAACTGACAAATGAAACGGAGTATTTCACCCATATCAACATACATTTACGAAAAAATGAAACTGTGACATGTATGTTCAAAGGTTGTGAATTTAAAACCAACATTTACAATACTTTCCAGACACACAAATATCGCAAACACAAGACCCACAATTTGAGTGATTTTAAAACTAACATTGTAACACTATTTGGCGGTCTGCTAGAAAATTCCAGTGAAGTTAACTCTTGTGCCGAGTCAGATGGATCAGGTTTGTCTGCCTGTGGTTTACCAAACATACAAAATCTTACTGAAATCATAGAACAGAAAATCGCCTCTGTTATATTGAAATTAGAACACATTTTATTAATTCCAGCCACAGCTATTAATGATTTACTAGGTGAACTACACCATTTATTGATTTCATCTGTTCCGATCACCTTTCACAGCATCTCTGACGTTCTCACAAATCATAATGTCATAGTCGGCGAGGACATTGTCAAAGAACTATCTGAAATAGTGTTAAAGTGTCATCCATTAGCCAAAGCATTTGGTGGAGATGGTCCGCTTGCGACTGCATTCAAAAGAAAACGATATTATGAGCAGCATTTCAATGTTGTGAACCCAGTTGAATACATCCTTGAGCTTAAGACCAATAGGACATTTCAGTATATTCCTATTTTACCCTCTTTACAGCATCTTTTAAATAATGCTGACATTCTGAAAAGTGTTCTAGAAGTCCATCAATCGCAGCAAAATGCACCAGGTGTGCAATTCAGATCAATAAGAGATGGGTCTCACCACAAGAATAATGCTTTTTTCAGTGATGGGGATTTAAAGTTGTCAATTTCATTGTATGGAGATGATTTTGAACTCTGCAATGTTCTTGGAAGCTCAAGAAAAATTCACAAACTTTGTGGAATATACTGGATTTTGAATAATTTGCCTCCTGGGTCACATTCTGCGCTTAATTCGATCTACTTGGCAGTATTATGTAAGACCAGTGATGTAAAAGAGTATGGTTATGAGAGAATTTTGGAGCCTCTTGTCCATGATTTGATCATTTTAGAGCAGCAGGGTGTTTATGTTTCAGGTGTTGGGAAGTCTGTTAAAGGCACAGTGCAGTCAGTGATAGCTGATAATTTAGGGGCCCACGGCATTGCAGGCTTCACTGAAAGCTTTTCAGGAGTGTACTTCTGCCGGTTTTGCACTGCTAAGCGTGCGGACATACAGTTTGAGGCTGTTCAGTCAGGTCATTTTAACATCAGGACGAAAGAACAGCATGAGAGAGACACAACATTTGCCAGGGAGCACGGAACTATTTGTTGTGGAGTAAAACAAGAGTGTACATTAACTAAGAATTTATCACATTTTCATGTCACTCAGGGCTACCCCCCCGATATAGTTCATGATTTATTTGAGGGGGTAGTACCACTTGAAATTGCCCTCTGCATTGGTGCATTCATTTCCAAAAAGTATCTGTCTCTTAACTCCTTGAATAAATTAATCCTGAACTTCCCATACAAGTGGGGAGATAAAACTAACAAACCTCATGCTATTCCACTAAGTTTTGCTGCTAGAAAAATAGGCGGTAACGCTCACGAAAACTGGAATTTGCTGAGGTTGCTCCCATTTATCATTGGAGACTTGATACCAGAATCAGAGCCTGCCTGGCTTATGTTGCTTGATTTAAAGGAAATCGTTGAACTCTCTGTTGCCCATTGCCATAATAGAGAGACTGTTGCTTATCTACAATGCAAAATCACAGAACACAGAGACCGATTCCTGGAGCTTTTTCCTGCAAAGCTCCTGCCTAAGCACCATTTTATTGAGCACTATCCACACCTGATTGAATGTTTTGGACCTCTAGTGGGGCAATGGACCATGAGATTCGAGGCCAAACATAGTTTTTTCAAGCAAGTTGCAAGGCATACAAATTGTTTCAAAAACATACAGCTGACATTAGCAGTCAAACATCAACAAATGATTGCTTATCATATCAAGTTTTCGCATCTTAAGACACTAGAAGTTGAAAATGTGTCTGTATTTCCTGTGGATGTTTTGAATACAGAAATAGTGACAAGCCTGAGGCAGAAATACCCTGAAATTAATGAGGTACACCTGACTAAGAAAGCAACATTGAAAGGAAATACTTACAGAACTGGCATGCTGATTCCTTATGGCGCATCTGGTGGCCTTCCTGAATTTGCAGAGATTGTGCAAATGTGTGTTGTGAAAGACCGGTTGAGCTTTGTTGTGAAAACATTGTGTGCATGGTACCATGAACACTTTAGAGCTTATCAATTGACTGTGTGTCCCACAAGAGAGGTTGCCCTTGTGGATTTGGAAGACCTTGCTGATGCTTACCCCCTCTGTGAATACATTGTAGGAGGTAGGCGCATGGTAACTTTGAAGAGGCACATCATCGTATAAGGTAGGATTTTGTTTTGTGGAATTTTAATCACATATTATGCACAGGGCCCAGCAGGTCATAATCTTGGAAAGGCCTAAAGAAGAAATGATGGCACACATACCTGAAATTTGAAATTTAATAGAAATTTGAAACATCTTGTATAGTGCAAAGAATATTTGCACTGTGGTATTTTTGATTGTATTAATGTTATGTCGCAATGTTTTTAAAACTGAGTAATACTAACTGCAATAACACCACCACATTGCAAGTATTTTTCACTGATGTACCTTTGCAGTTCACGTACTATGCTGACATTTTCAGTGAACATCAAGTGAATGAACGTGTTGCAGTGTTGTGACATCCATTTCCTTAAAGTGTTTTCATTTTATGGAGATACTGTTATGTCTGGAATTTGGTGGGATGTCTCAATCTGGCCTTTGCAGGAAATTGGTAAATGCTATTGGCAAGTTGTTAGCCTCCATTTTGTCTGGCAATTTCTGTAAATCATTTCTTGCAGCATCTTCAATTTTCTAACTGTTACTTTACTGTCTAAACAGCAAATGATGGCGTGTCTGAGGATATTCTTCCATGAAGATGATAGCCGGAAATTAACACTTGCATCGGGTCTACCGAATTCTGTTGAGGAGCTAGTCGCTGAAGTTAAGACAGTCTTTGGTCTCTCTCAGCAGATCAGACTACAGTATAGAGATCCGGACTTTGCAAATGAATATATGAACTTGACCACAATTGGTGAAATCCATGATAAAGCCACGTTAAAAGTGGTTTTTTTGTCACCTGATGAGAGTAGCCCCCACAGTCCGATCATCATGACACCTTGCATCATCAGTACACCTGTACACCCCAGTACATCATCTTCCTGTCCGGAGAGTTCTTACAATTCTCCAAGCAGTTTTTCCTCTGACCATTCCCTTGGCAGTACAGACACCATCATCTTAGCTCCAACTCCACAACCAAGAGCATCTTGGCCTTTGCTCTTCATTGTCCCCCGGTTTTCCCATTGCGCTGAAGTTCAACTTGAGGCTGCAAATGCAGCATTCAGGGCCAATGGCACCCTTCTTGCTCCTCCACCAAAGCTCAGGTCAGATATACTTGAAGGCATGGCTGAAGAGATATTCAAATACACTGCCTATCCCAGTGATTCACAAATCGAGGAGGCTGCAGAAGTCTTGGTGCATAAACATCCATGCTTGCGGCAAAGGGGAAGCCATGCTGGTCATGAAGGATGGAAGCTTTATTTGAGGACAAAGGTTGGCAATTATCGTACGAAGCTTTCCAAGATTGGGGTGTCTGAAATCACTGTTAACTCACTGAAGAACAAGCGCAGCGGTCAAGAGAAGGCAGCTGCAAACATTAAAAAACCAAAAAAAGCTGAGGTGAACTTCTTCCCATCCATGCCAAGTGGTGAAACGGCAGAGAGCCTAGAAGAAGAAAGGGTGACCCTCTTAACTGAAGTCACAAAACGAAACAACGAGGCTGTGATTAAACAAAAGATGGAGAGGACCTTTTCATACAGGCGCCAAGAGGTGGTCCGAGATGCGCCGGCAGTCTATGACATTGTGAGCAGATGGCCTGCATTGTTCACAGTGAATGAAGTAAGCATGGCACTATGTTGTACATATTTGATGGATTTTTTTTTGTGGTTTAAGGGTATTTAACTGGTAATAAAGTTTTTATTTAATGTACTGTATATTTAACCCAAATTGTTTAGACAGAGGCGTAACGATAACAACTGGGCCTGGCAGTCATGTGTATCATCTGTGCGTGTTTCCATCTCCAGGCCTGCAGGTGGGGCTGTGTCCTGATCACGGGTTGCTGTCTCACCTACAGGCCTGGAAAAGACGCAGGGGTCCTTTCAATGGGCTTGTTCGTGATGGTGCATCCAGATACAGTAGCACGCATGCACAATGCAAAATTATGATTCATTGTGGTTAAATTCTACCAGAATGCATTGAAATGGCAAGGTGCATGCTGCACGGAAATGTGCCGTCCCGATCAAGCCCATTGTGTTCTTTCTAATATCCTAACTGCCATTCCCCCTTGTGCTTGTGGCCTTGATGTCATTGAGGAAAGAAGGAAAGATAATCCAATATCCCAGAGAAGTGCAATTCAAAGTTCTTTCTCATTTGAAATCGGATTGTTTAAAGGAGAGGGAGGAGACAAAAGTTGCTGTGGCTAGACTGAAAGTGGGGAAACGTTATTGATTTCTCCAGAGGCGGGGCGTAAGCGAAGCATGATTTAGGATAATGGAGTGTACCCAATATCTGGCCTCCTCTCTTGTCCTTTTGTTTGTGGCCTCGTGCTTTGCTGACACCCCGCCTCTGTGTAGAGAATGTCTGCCTGGGCACAGCTTTTTTTGGGGGGCTTTTACCCATTCAACATCCCAATTGGAAATGAGAAAATTGACTTT
This sequence comes from Sciades assimilis, assembly GCA_027576325.1. Classification (NCBI taxonomy): domain Eukaryota; kingdom Metazoa; phylum Chordata; class Actinopteri; order Siluriformes; family Ariidae; genus Sciades; species Sciades assimilis. The sequence continues at coordinate 10,179,061 of JAODJS010000014.1, read as the reverse complement.
GAATTGTGCTTTGTGAGATATTGTATAACATGTCTATAGTCTGATGTCATGCCTTGCATCACAAGGCCGCAAGAAAAAGTAGAGGACCGGAGATTGGATATTGAAAGACAAGCCACAGAGCAGCATAATAACTGGGTCTAACATCGGGCCTATCATGTCATTTTCTTATAATTTGACAGATCAATGCAGAATTCATGCGCCTGACAACTGTGCCACTTTCCGCCAAGTTCCTGGGACAACTTGACCGATACAGTGAGGGCTTGAAGAAGGTGTTCAAGGAGAAAGGAGGTGTTGTCGGAAGGAAGCTGAGACTGCTCATGGCCCCAACAGCTAAGGCAAGTATTGTCTTTCATTGTACCCACTCTAATGACCTGGGGTAGAGGCATGCGATAATGATTCTTCCCATAGAGATAGAACATTAGAATAGAGGTGGCACAGCAATTAGCGACAGCGCTGGAAAACTGCAAGTGCAACCTCATCTTTTATCGGTTGACCTGTGCACTTCAGTCAATGTTGAACACGCCCACCTCTGCCAAAAAAATGGCCTAATACTGTGTGAATATTAAGTGACTCATTACAAAAGGACCAGATTTGAAATGTCAGGGTGAACATGAGTTTGAATGCAATATGGTGTAACCACCAATTTTGACTTGCATTTTATTATTGGAAATGACTGATCAGAAGTCCCATCTGTGAGTTCTTGCCATTCAAAAAATGAGAACATACTTTTTAAACCTATATAAAATACATTTTGCAATGGAATTCCCAGTACAAAAGTCAATTTCCCAAAATGTTCTAAAATGGATATAAACCATTTTGCAATGACGCTTCATATCTACTTGAATCATATGAATTACTAAAAATGCATTTTAAAATTACTTCATACATTATGTAGGCAGATATTTAGCTGCACATTTCAACGGTTGTCCTTGTTTATTAAGCCATTTTTGACAGAGGTGATCCCCTTCTCCATTCATTTACATTGCACAGGTCTACATCCAAGTAATGGCTGCTATGATTGCTCTGAATAAGGGGATGGTGGCACCTCTATTCTTATGGTTCTCCCATTCTTGGCATTCCTCTGTGTTATAGAAGACTCTGAATTGTAAACATTTGCGCCCTTAACAAACTGTTCTCCGTCAAGGAAATGACATTTGGCACCTGCACACCACTGACGAGCATCAGCACAATACTGTATTATCATAACAGCAGTGGTGGCCATTCACTACACCTTAGCACTTAAACATTAAGCATGATTAATACTAAATGAAAAGTGAGAACACATTTGCATTTTTAGATATGGCCTATATTACCAGCCTTGCAGATCAGTTTAAGCTGTAATGGCTGCAAAAGGTGGATTGATATCATATTGAACCCTATGGGTTAGGAATGGGATGGCAGGTACGTTCATATGCGAGTCAAGGCAGAATGGCAAATCCTTCTGGTAATGAAGTGTACGTTGTCGGTATGAGATTTATTTTTTGTGAAGGTGAGCAGTGTTCTACCTTCTGGCTTGGCGCCATGTCATTACTTGCTCTAAGTGAGAAAATGGTGGTCTCTAGTGAATGTCCAATACATTAACAGGTAGGCTGGTACTTTGATTTGTGTGCTGGCGCCCAAATGTCTTTCTTGGAGGTCCACTTGGTTGTCACTTTGTTTTTGTATTTCCATGAGGAAATGCAAATTGGTTTCTGACTCCAGCATATCTATCCCACATCAAGCTTATTGTGTCCTGTTTCAAGTCTCTGAATGAAAGCATGCACGTGCTACGGTTGGTGTTGATAATCACCATTTACTTTTCCTTTTTCTACAGAGTCAATGCATCGAAATCACAAGGGACTGCATACTTCGGAGCCTCTCTGCCTACTTGAACGAGGACTGCTCCACTCTAATTCAAGAGTACTTGGTGAGTGGTGGTGTTTTTGAAATTTAAGGCACAGTACACTGTTTCCCTAATTAACCTCTCCGACCTGAGAAGCTTTGCTCATTGTTGCATTTAAGTTAGAAGTGACCAAGCTCTTCCGTGTGTTCCGTGTTTAGACACACTTGCGTGACTGGTTCAAGGTTCTAAAAAAGAAGTGTATTTTCTAACTAGATGGAAGAATTTGCACTATATTGAAAGGCGTAGTAACCTCTTGGGAGCTTTTCCGACACATTGATCTCTTCACTCTTTCATTGGTTCTATTGACAAAAGTGAGGGGGAGAGGAAAAATATTGGATTTAAGATATCTGTCAATGGGGAAGTGCTCCAGGTGTGACCATGCCTTTGATCTAGATAGAAAAGTCACTTTTAATTTTTTGTAATTACACATTGGTGGTGTGTGCCGGACTGAGGTCATGCATGAAGACCAGAGGCGGGGTGGACTCATCTCAGGACAGAGTAGGGCACACTTTATAATGCAAACACAGTGTACTGTTCTTTAAACTTTCAGTAAAAGAATGTAATTCAATAAATCAATTTCCCCCTTTTTTTCTCTTTCAGGACTACGATGGTGAAGAAACGCAGAGGAAGATTGCCCAGACTACCATGGGCATCTACGTGGTGCGAAAGGAAGATGCTGATGAGACGGAGGAGCCAGAGGCAGTAGGGGTGGTCGTTGAGGGGGTGGAGCTCCTAAGAGAGTTGAGGAGTGTCCCCTATGGGTGGGTTATGCTCTTTGGTGTAATCTACACCCTTAATCTTGATTACCCAAAGGAGTTGAAACTTACATTTGAGTTCCTCCAGAAAGTTATAATGAATCTAGATGGAAAGAGAATGTCACCCAAAGTTCAAAGTCTCAAAATCAAGATGCTACAGTAGAGTATAGCGTAGATGCGACATGGTGGGCTGGGCAACCTTTCTCTGTCCTCTGAACTGAACAATCATCTTGTGTGCCCATTATCACAAAAATGACATGACGGTGTTAGTTTCAATGCGGATTCATAAAGGTGTTTTTTTGTTGTTGACACAAATGGACTTTGACAACAAGGACTTTTAAAGCAAAAAAGGTTCTAACACATTGTAGAAGTACAATGTGCCTTGAGTTTTTTGTTTTTCTTGTAAGCTGTGAACAGAGTTTAACAGCAAAAAAAAAAGGTTCTTGCAAACAAAATGGACTTTTAAAGCAAAGGTTCTAACACATTGTAGAAGGACAATGTGCCTTTGAGGTTTTTTTTTTTTTGTAAGCTGTTAAAACACTTTGAAAAACAAAATGGACTTTTAAAGCAAAGAAGGTTCTAACACGTTGTAGGACAATGTTTTTTGGTAAGCTGTTAACAGACTTTGACAAACAAAATGGACTTCACGCAAAGAAGGTTCTAAGTAACACATTGTATAAGGACTGTGTACCTTGAGGTTTTTTCTGTAAGCTGTTAACAGACACTTTGACAAACGAAATGGACTTTTAAAGCAAAGAATGTTCTAACACATTGTAGACGGACAATGTGCCTTTTTTGGTAAGCTGTTAACAGACTTCGACTTAAACAAAATGGACTTGTAAAACAAAAAAGGTTTAACACTGTAGAAGAACAATGTGCCTTGTCTTTTGTTATTTTTATTTATTTATTTTTTGGTAGCTGTTTACAGTGTAGGACGGTGTACCTTGAGGTGTTTTTTTTTTTTGCGCAAGTGGTTAACACAGACAAAATGGACTATTAAAGCAAAAAAGGTTTTAACACATTGTAGAAGGACAATGTGCCTTGAGGGTTTTTTTGTAAGCTGTTAACACAAAACTGACTTTGACAAACAAAATGGACATTTAAAGCAAAAAAAAAGTTTCTAAAACATTGTAGATGGACGATGCCCTGAGGGTTTTTTGTCAGCTGTTAACACACAACTTAACACTTTTTTTGGTCAAGCTGTTAACACAAGCAGACTTTTCCAAACAAAATGGACCTTAAAGTGATGGTTCGGAGTAAATTCACCCTAGGGTCATTTGAACCGTGACATCCAGCCAAGTAGCCCACCCGAAG
>JAODJS010000014.1:9619313-9630192 GCA_027576325.1 Sciades assimilis | reverse complement strand
AGAAACCTTGAAAGGAACTAGACTCAAAAGGGAACCCATCCTCATTTGGGTGATAACAGATAGCATGATTATAAATAACTTGCTTGTATAACTGTCCTATATAGTTACAAAGTACAACTGTGTAACCAGGAAATTCATTAGAGTTTTAACATGAAGCTTGTTTTGTTGAAGTCATCAACTGTTCATTGATGGAGACTTGAAGGTAAGAATGTTCATGACAGCTGTAGTCCTAAAGCTATCATGGCAATTGTAGTCCCCAGCCATCATAGCAAAATTAAGTGTCCAGAGCTATCTTCTAAGTGTGTCTTTCGACTGTCCATGGGGTCATCCTCCACAGGAGTGATGTGATGAGACTCCACCCAGATGCAGGGCATCAGGATGGATCAGGATGGTTCAAAGAGCAGAAAAGATCAACTTCACTTGTATCTCAGGATCAACATGGAACTCAGAGAGAGACAGAGAGGGGGTGGGGGAAAGTGAGAAAACACAGGTTGTTAGATATGTCCATTGTCACCTAATGGTTCTCTCTTCTTTAGTGTTCTGCCTGATGGCAGGAACAGTACAATAGTGGTTTCCTGTGCTTTCTACTGGATTATTATAAAGGCTTTCTTCTCTCAACCATTCACACCTATGGACAATTTAGAGTAGCCAGTTAACCTAACTGCATGTCTTTTGACTGTGAGGGAAGCCTGGAGGAACTCCATGCACACATGGGGAGAAAAGGCCCCAATCAGGTGCTGAGCTCAAACCCAGAACCTTCTTGCTCTGAGGTGACAGCGCTAACCACTACACCACTGTGCCACCCCCACCTAATGGTTAAGAACAGTATATATTTTGTGTGGAGTGCAAGTGGGGGATCTGGCAAGACTAACTATGACAACATAAAAAATGAGAGCCAGAATGTAACAGACATGAGACAGCCCTGGAACATAAAGTAGCCAGCCACTCCACCATCAACAAACCTGAGTGAATCTATGAGAGTGAGGTGGAGACAGCATTCATGCATCCCAGTTTACCAAAACACTATGCCTGAGGACCCTCTAGATGTATTATTTTACCTAATAAAACACTATTGACAAAAGGCTTGACTAAACAGGTATGTTTTTAGCCTAGACTTAAACACTGAGACTGTGTCTGAGTCCTGAACACTACTTGGAAGGCTGTTCCATAACTGTGGGGCTTTGTAAGAAAAGATTCTGCCCCCTGATATAGCCTTCACTACATGAGGTACCAACAGGCAATCTGCACCTTTTGATCTAAGTAGGAGTGGTGGGTCATAAAGGACCAGAAGTTCACTTAGGTACTGTAGTGCAAGACCATTCAGTGCTTTATAGGTCAATAATAGTATTTTATAATCAATGCAAAACTTGATTGGGAGCCAGTGCAATATGGATAAGATAGGGGTGATATGGTCATATCTTCAAGTTCTATAAAGGAATCTTGCTGTTTGCATTTTGGACTAACAGCAGCTTGTTTATGCACTTATTGGAATATCCATACAGTACAGCATTACAATAATCCATCCTAGAGGTAACAAAAGCATAAACTCCTTTTTCTGCATCATGTAGTGACATTATATTTCTTATCTTAGCAATATTTCTGAGACAAAAGACAACTATTCTCTTAATGTTATCAATATGAGTTTCAAATGAAAGGCTAGAGTCAATGATCACCTTGAGGTCTTTTATTGCTGCATGTGAAGAAACAGGAAGGCCAAACAGTGTTACTGTGTGTAAATGTCCCTGGGAGTGGATGGAACACTGAAGCACAGGCAGGCAGTTAGGGGTTGTAAATTAGCTTGTTTTATTCTTTTTAATAACTTTGCAGCTAGGACTATTGTTTGTTACTCTACATACTCCCACACAAAATGCACAATACATGGATGCTTCATTCAGGAGAAGACTCAACCTCTCCACTCTATCCCTTCTTATCAGCCCTCAGCCATCACTGCAAAAAAATATACATCAATTAAAAATAAGTGTGATTGTTTTGCCACACACCTTCCCTGGCCTTGCCCTCCATTCACAAACCAGTGCGTAACCACTCACATCTCCTGCTTATAGCCAGTGTCAAGTAAAAGTGAGCTGTGCCTAACCAATCAAGCAATTTGTCAAGGCAAGGCATTGTGTACACATCAAATTTAGACACTGTATTGGCATTTCTGTAATCCACACAGAACTGGACTGACATGTTGGTCTTGGGGACCAAAACCACCAGGCTGCTCCAGTCACTATGTGACTCTTTGATTATTCCAATTTAGAGCATGACCTTGAGTTCATCCCGAACCAGTTTTCTTGTGTTCAGGTAAGCGGTAAGGGTGCCTACAGACCACCACCCCTGGGGGTATCTCACTGTGGTGTTCTATGAGGTGAATGCAGCTGGGAAGGGGAAAGAACATGTTGGAAAACTCTGCTTGCAATTTGGCAACCTCCATGAGTTTAGATGGCGAGAGGTAGTCTCCACAGGAGACCAGCATGGCTCAAGTGGTTACTTTTGTTTTAACCTTTGGCCCCAGCTCCACCCTCTCCAGAACTACCACTGCCATTGCCACAGTGACCTCCTCATTCCATTGTTTCAGCAGATTGATGTGGTAGATCTGTAGTGCTCCGTCCTTACCCATTTGCTTCACCACATAGTTGATGTCCCAGATTTGCCATGTGACATCAAAAGTCACTTAGTGAATAATTTCAAACTTGACATGGGTAATAATATGAGCAGTTTATCTCCAGGAATGAACCCTTGGAGGTGTGCAGCCTTGTTGTACAGCCGGGCCTGACATTCTTGTACCTGCCACAAACTCTCCTGGTTTAGGTGACAGTATATAGAGCTTTGCATGCAGGTCAAGAACATATCGAATATCATTTATACTATTAGAAGCTTCCTTTTCCCAATTTTCCACAGCACATCCAGGATGTTGCAAAGCTTATGCCCATATAATAATTTGAATGGGGAGAACCCCATGGAGGCTTGCAGAACCTTTTGTAATGTGAATAAGGGGGCTCGAGCCATTGACCCAATTATGTGTGTCTTCACTTACAATCTTATGAGTTAAATTCTTAAGGGTTTGGTTAAATTGTTCGACCAAGTTATCTATCTGTGAATGATAAATGCTGATGCAGATGGATTTAAGCCCCAGTAACTTGTAGAGTTTGTGAAGGGTGCATGCCATACAGTAAATGTAGTGCCCTGATCAATCAGGATTTATTTCAGAATCCTGTTTGGGGAGATAATTTTTTTTTTAGAAGAAGAAACCAAAAAGTTAGGTTGATGTGGGGCAGCCTTGGGCTGAGGTGCCCTTGAGCAAGGTACCTAACCCCTGACTGCTCCCCGAGCACTCTGGTGTGGTTGCCCACTGTTCTGGGTGTGTGTGCATGTGTGTTCACTGCTTCAGATGGGTTAAATGCAGAGGATGAATTTCACTATGCTTGAAGTGTGCATGTGATGAATAAAGGTTTCTTCTTTTCTTCTAATTTTAAACAGTGCCTCTGCAACATTGTGTGCTGAAACGTTACACAGCTGGACTGTTTCTGGGTATCGCATTGCATAGTCCACCAGGACTAAAATAGAGTGATGCCCTCATGCAGACTGGTCTAATGGCCCAATGAGATCCATACCGATTCTTTTAAAGGGGGTCTCAATTGGTAAAACAACTGGGTTATTTATCATGGATTTGAATGTCCTGCATCAGTCAGTATGACCTATTTTTGATTACCATGAAGTATGGGAAGGAGAGTGCTGCATTTGGCTGGAGTTCTGACTATCAACTACTCTCACTTGGTCAAAAGCATAACACAGAGTCTCTTCTCATACTTACTCCAAAGGGAAATCCTTGAGGGAATTCCCAAAAGAGAGAGGAGGGGCAGGGCACTCCCCTCTCTCCATGTCACTATAATATGGGGCTGACATGAACAGCTCTGAGACAGCTTCCTCAGACAATTCTACACTAGGATCCCTCCATGATGCAGTATTACAGGACCCACTCACTATTAGGGGGGCATGGTGGTGTAGTGGTTAGCACTGTTTCCTTACAGCAAGAAGGTTCTGGGTTCAAGCAAGAGGCTGATGGGGGCCTGTATGGAGTTTGCATGTTCTCCCTGTGTCTGTATGGGTTCCTTTAGGGTGCTCTGGTTTCCCCCACAGTCCAAAGAAATGCAGTTAGGTTCATGTGATATATTAACGATTGAGCAATGTCATGTGCACTACATCCTGACCTGTTTGTATACATACACAGATCCAGATAACATAGATCACAAACCTAAATGAACCCTACAACAAATATGTGGTAAATCAATACATCACATTATCCCCCTTTTAACTGAGAATAACAGTCAACTAAAATAATTCCACAAAAACAAGTTCACATATTCATAGGGAGTAACCACAGAAATATTAACAACATTTTCTTTTTTGGGTAGTGAACCACAACTGTCAGGTGATACATAACAACAAATGGCTTCAGTTAAACTCAAATAGCATTTTGTACCATTTTGGTATTATTATTCACTACTAACCCAATACAGTATGAGTGCTCAGGCATATCAGCAACAAGCATGTATATAATCACACACACAGTATAGGTATACAGTCTTATCACATAAATCTCTTGGGTGGTTTACTCACTCGCATTGAGCACCTCAGAGCCATGGGTTCAGGCTTCAGGAGCTCTGGTGGATGCACAATGGAGTCAACAATGTCCTGAGAACTACTACAGTCCTTACCATCCAACTGTTCTACCTGAGAGTTAGTTACCACTGTGTCAGGTTCAGCTGTGGCTTGAGCTTGCAGCTGGTCTCCATGATGTCTGTGCACTGTGTCAAAATCCCGCTTTTTGACCTCATATGACACAGGGCCAGTCTGTCTCACCACCAAACCTGGAATCCACTTGTGGTCTCCTCCCACAGTACTATGCAAGTACACAGCATTGTCCAAACTGAATGATCGGTCTGCAGCATTGTGGTTGTGGTGGTCCTTTTGTTGATACTGTCTTTTGCACACTGTCTCTTTGGTGCAAGGCTTTAGAAAATCCAGCCTTGTGCAGATGTGTCTGCGTAAAAACAGATCAGCAGGAGACTGTCCAGTTGCGCAGTTAGGCGTGGTCCAATACTGCAACAAGAACAGGGACAGCTTGTCATCAATATTCATGATAGTGTTGGCAAGCTTTTTCATACCTGTCTTGAATGTCTGAACATATCTCTCAGCCAGACCATTTGTCGCTGGATGTCCTGGGGCACTTGTTGTGGGCAGAATCCCATTCTGCTTGACAAAGGTCTGGAACTCCTCAGAAGGGAAAGTGGTGGCATTATCTGTTACAATTTCATCTGGCAATCCATATGAGGCAAACAGTCTCCTTAGCTTTGTCACAGTAGCCTGGGAAGTGATTTGTGACATCCGAAACATTTCCAACCACTTTGTGTATGAATCAACTATGACCATGAACATGTTGTTCAGGAAAGGTCCAGCAAAGTCTAGATGTAGTCTTTTCCAGGACTCACATGGAAACTCCCATGGGTACAGTGGAATGTGCTGAAGCCTTTTTTGCTCCAACTGACATGTTTCACATTCTTTACACATTTGCTCCACGTCTAAGTCCAGATTTGGCCACCATACAAATTTACAAGCAAGAGCTTTTGTTTTCACTATTCCTTGGTGCACTGAGTGAATTTCCTGTAACACTACTTTTCTCATTTTTGAGAGTACAATGACTCTGGTCCCGCATAGGATACAACCTTGCTCTGTGGATAGGTAATTTCTATTTGTGAAAAACACTTTCAAAGTTTCATCTACTTGGGTTGGCCAGCCTTCTGACATACTTGTAGACTCAGGCCAGCTCACTGTCGGTGTGTGTCATCCAGGCGACTAGTATGGCATTGAGTGGTGCCTCTTGTAGGTGCTCTGCAAGCAGTGAGTGGACTGTAGCTAATGCTAGAGTAGTTCCTGTGTTGCTGGCCTCAGGTAAAGGACAATGGGAGAGCCCATTAGCATTGCTGTGCTCTTCTGACTTGCGATAGACAATGTTGTAGTCATAATCTGACAGTATAATGGCCCACTGCTGAATGTGTGCATCAGCCAGTGTAGGCAGACTCTTGTGCTCATCAAAAAGTGTCAATAAAGGGCAATGGTCAATAACTAAAGTGAAGTGTCCACCCCCACAAATACCGGTGGAATTTATTTATGCCATAAATCAGTCCAAGTGCTTCCTTCTCTATTTGAGAATATTTTTTTTATCCATTAGAGACAATGTTCACAAAGCATAAGCAATTGGTCTCTCCTCTCCATTAGACATGGTGTGTTGGATCACTGCTCCAATGCCATATGCTGAAGCATCGCATGCCAAGGTGAGTGGGAGACTGGGGTCATAGTGTGCATTAGTCAACAGGTCCTTACATTTCACAAAAGCAGACTGTTCTGCCTCAGTCCATTTCCAAGTTACACTTCCTCTAAGCAGTCTGTACAGAGGTGCCAACACTGTGCTCTGCTGAGGCAAAAATCTTCCATAATAGTTTAAAAGTCTCAAGAAGGCCTGGAGCTCTTTAATGTTGGTAGGAGCAGGAGCCTCTCGTATTGCTCTCACCTTGTCCTCTGAAGGGTGAATCCCACGCTCGTCCAGTAAGGTGGCCCAGGTACTCTAGTTGAGTTTTGCCAAACTCACATTTTGAGCATGTCACTTGTAGTCCATTCTCCTGCAAGCATTGAAGGATCCTTCGAAGGTTATGGAGGTGGTCTTCCTCCGAGCGTCCCATAATGAGAAGATCATCAAAAAAACTTACCACCGGTAAGTCATCATATTTTCCATAATCCACTGGAAGATGGAGGGGGTGGAGCTGATCCAGAAAGGAAGTCTGTTATACACAAACAGTCCCCTGTGGGTGTAGATGGTAGTGCATTTCTTGGAGTCATCATCTAGCAAAACTTGCTGATAAGCTGCTGCTAAGTCAATCTTAGAGAAACTCTTACCTCCACTAAGGGTTGCTAAAAGCTCCTCTAAACGAGGTAAGGGGTAGCTGTCTGTTTCAAGTGCCTGGTTAACTGACACCTCATAATCATCACACAGGTGAAGTGACTGATCCTTTTTCTCCACCAGGACTATCAGTGCTGCCCAGTCACTATGCTTAATTGGAGATATAATGTTAGCTTCCTCCAGCCTTTTGAGCTCTTTCCCTACCTTCTATTTCATAGCAAATGGGAAGGGCCTGTGTTTGCAAAATTTACGAAGCACATCAGGTTTAACTATGATTGAGGCTTTAATGTCCTCAAACGTCCCTAACTCCTCCTTAAACATCTCTGAGTATTTCCTGAGCATCTCGCCAACTGAGCTACATTTTGTTTGATTCAGATAACTGATCTCTGCCCAGTTTAGTCTGAATTGCCTTAGCCAGTCCCTGCCACATAATGTTGCTCCCTGCTTTCTAACAACTAGAAGTAGCAAAACTTCTGTCTGACCCTGATAGCCTACTGTGGCTGTGATCTGACCCAAAATAGGAATGCAGCCTCTATTGTAAGCTCTAAGCTTAACCTTAGCACTCTGCAGTGGCATGTGTGAGAACGGCCTTCTGTAAGTTCCCTCTGAAATGATGCTCTTCCTAGCACCAGTATCAATGTTCTTCTCTAAATCTACATCATTAACTGAGAATGTTGTTTTGTACAGTTCGGTATCCTCACTCATGACAGTCAAAACAGTAAATATTTCATCATCTGAATCTTCTTCAGCTGTCACATATTTGGTGTTTTTCTTTTGCTGTCCCTTTCCTCTTGATTTTGTGCATTCAGACCTTGCTTTTGCATGGCATGCCTTTTTAATGTCTCCTACCTTTCCACAATTATGGCATTTAGTTTCCTTGAAATGGCACTTGTTTGCATTATGATTTTTCCCATTGCACCTGTAACAGTTCCTGGCTCCTGGCTGCTTCACCATATGGATGCTTGCAACTCCAATGGTTTCACTCTCCATCCCTCTCAGCTGACATGTGTCTCTATTGGCCATCTCCATGTTGAGGGCAATCTCAAATGCTTTGGCAAAAGTGAGATCATTTTCAGAGAGAAGTCCCCTCTGGCAGGCTTCATTTCTTATTCCACTGACAAACCAATCTCATAACGATGCATCCAGGTTCGCACCAAACTCACAGTTAGTGGCACACTGCTTCAGCTCTGCTACATACTGTGTGACTGGCTGATTAGCTTTTTGATTATACCAGTTAAAGTGGAACCTTTTTGCTACCAACAGCGTCTTTGGCTCAAAATGTTCCTTTAAAACAGTCAATATCTCATGAAATGTCTTGTCCTTGGGCTTATTGGGCTGCACTGACTTTCTCAAAAGTCCATATCTAGTTGCACCCATTACACTTAACAGCATAGCAACTTTCTTTTTGTCGGCGATGTCATTAGTTTAAAAAAAACTGTTCAAGCTGTTCAATATAGGCTGACCATTGTCAGGTTCTGTGGACATTTTTTCTCCTGCTGTTCTTTCATCATGCCACTAGATGTCGCCAACTGTCTCTGTATTTTTGTTTCACCCGCCCTTAGTTACACTTGTCATTTTGTCATTGGTTAATTGTATGCTTCATGTTGATTGGTTGGCCTATTTAAAGCCTTTGTTTTCCCCTTTGACTTTGCTGAGTTCTCCTGAAGCCAACGTGTGAGTACTTGTCCCTGATTTTTCTACTGCTGTTTTGAACCACTGTTTTGGAACTTTGTTTATGACCATTGCACCTACTCTTGCTTGAAGAGGTTTTTGTTTTGGACTCTCTTTGTGGATTATGGACTTTGAACTTTGTTGTTTTCTTTGGACACTTTGAAGACTGTGCATTTTGTTGGATTTTTGCCTGCTGGAGAACTGCTTGTTTTTGTCAACTTGATTTTGGAACTCAGTAAAACTTATAATTTTGAAACCACTAATTCTCTGCATTTCTGTCCTTCGTCTCCATTTCCTTCTGAGGTTGGCCTTGGGTTCCTACACCCTGACAGACCATGTCTTGTTCTCTGGCTTAAACTCATCAATTCTTCCAAACAGGGCCATTGTACTTACTAGTACTGACACTGTGTGTCTGTCCTTCCCCAAGAAGAAAACTTATTTTAATCCTCATCACCAAACGTGATATATTAACGAGAGGGACGCTGACATGCGATTGTTACTTTATTGAACCATGCTTCCTACATTGAACAATGTGCATGTGCGCTACACCCTGACCTGTTTACATACACACACAGATCCAGATAACATGGATCACAAACCTAAATGAACATAATTACCCTACAACAAATATGTGATAAATCAATACACCACAGTTAACATGGGACATGCATGGCCTGAAGGTTGGGCTGAAGTGCCCTTGAGTAAGGCACCTAACCCCCAACTGCTCCCCAGGCACTGTAGCATAGCTGCCCATTGGTCTGGGTATGTGTGTGTTCACTGCTTCAAATGGGTTAAATGCAGAGGAGGAATTTCACTGTGCTTAAGTTAGTGCTTGAGTGTACGTGTGAGAAATACAGGTGTCAGATGCTCTGGATACTTACAGTAATGCTTTTATGTCTGAGGACTACAGTTGAATTGTTAAACTTAGGACTGCAGTTGTCATGAACAATTTTGTACTCAAGTTTCCATCATTCACGCACAGCAGTAAAAGACCTCAGGGTGATTGTTGACCTCAGGCTTTCATTCGAAACTCACATCGATAACATTACCCAGATAGCTTTCTTTCATCTCAGAAATATTGCTAAGATAAGAAATTTAATGTCACTACACAATGCAGAAAAACTAGCTCATGTTTTTGTTACCTCCAGGCTGGATTATTTTAATGCTTTACTATCTGGATGTTCCAATAAGTGCATAAACAAGCTTCAGTTAGTTCAAAATGCAGCAGCAAGAGTCCTTACTAGAACTAGAAAATATGACCATATCACCCCCGTCTTATCCACACTGCATTGGTTCCCAATCAAATTTCATATTGATTATAAAATACTACTATTGACTTTTAAAGCACTAATGTGATTTGATCATGTCATCAGACGACAAGATCAAAGGGTGAGGCGGGTCTTCCGGTTGATTAATTATCCAATAATAACTATTATAACTGGAACTCACCTTTGTAAAATTGTTCTTTCTTGGTAAATCTGAAAAGGTGTTGATAATTATGGACTGTCGATAATTGTAGCCGCCGCTCTAGTATTGTTTTTATAATAACGTCTCACAAGTTTACAGCAAGTACATGAAGAAAGAAGTTTACAGAAAGAACACATGATATGAAAAAGAAGGAAGAAAAAAGTACACTTTTTAACATTACAATGTCTTGTTTATCTCTTTGATAAAGGCAATAAGCAGGGTTTCTTTCCTGTAAATACAAATGTATGGATATGAAATTTTGCCATCAATAATAAGATGAATCATGCACACGTAAGTGTTTTCTATGTATTATTTTTTGGATACCAATAACGTTCTGGTGGAGTGTGGTGTGTCGTTTCGACGTTCAAATGCATTGAAACCAGATTAAATTTATGAATATTTTCAACCTGAAATTTGACTTTTCCTAAAGTAACCCAAAATTAAGAAAAATGAAGGAAACAAAATGCACTTTCGAATAGGTGCTACACAAACTGGATAAATAGTAAAACTGTTAAAAGCTCTTATGGAAAAAAGTCCTTATATTGTTTGCATTGGGACTGGCTGAGATCAAATTCAAGTACTGACACTTTGTTGAGTGGATGTGTCTACTCCATTGTGAGATATGCTTGGATATCAATCACAACATACTAGGGTTGCACGGTATACCGGTATAAATTTGGTACCGCGGTACTGAGGGATTTAAAACGGTAAGGTACGGCATTTGGAAAGTACCGGTACTTGCAACAACGCGGGAAACTCATCACGGGACGTTGCGTTGTTACT
>JAODJS010000014.1:9548657-9560391 GCA_027576325.1 Sciades assimilis | reverse complement strand
GGTGGCTCTCCCCAATCGAGAACTCGTGTGTGTGTGTGTGTGTGTGTGTGTGTGTGTGTGTGTGTGTGTGTGTGTGTGTGTGTGTGGGAGAATAATTAAAAGCTGAAAAGCTAAAATAAAAAGGGTTTTTCAAACTCAGTTCTGGCCTGCCATGCTTCTGTGCTCCACCCACCTTAACTATTTCTACAGTGTGTTTGTGGCTAGAGGGTCTTGGATGATGGGCTTTAAGCATGACATGAAAAGTGGGAGCTATTTTGCAGTGAAGTGGGAGTTGTAACTTGTATGAGTACTTGTTGAGTTTGCGAATCACCTTATGCAGACCTATGTATTGGGCTTGAAGTTTCCGGCAGGTATTGGACACTCTTAAGTCTTTCATGGACACCCACACTCAGTCCCCTGGAGCATATTCTGGGGTCTCCCCTCTATGTTTGTCTGCATACTGCTTGTACCTCTTGTTGACTTACTCTAATCTCTGGTGGACATCCTCCCATACTTGCTTGTGCTTCTTAAACTATGAATCCACTGCCAGGATCTGAGTTGGTGCATAGTCCCAGGGAAAAAGTTGTGGTTGATAGCCAAGGATACACTGAAATGGGGTTAACTAAGAAGCTAATTGTTTCAGGGAGTTTTGTGCATGTTCTCCCCAGGGAATGAATCGTCCACAGTCCTTCTGGTTCCTCATACAAAAAATTCTGAGGAAGCAGCCTATCTCTTGACTGGAGCATTCCACCTGGTTGTTGGACTGTGGGTGGTATCCTGAGGTTCATCTCATCAATACCCCTAGCCTGTCCATGAACTGAGCCCATAACCTGGGGATAAACTGGGGACCCCAGTAACTGATGATGTCTTCAGGGATGCCATAGCAGAAGATGTAATTAAACAGGACTTCTGCAGTCTTGAATCCCATGGGGAGACCAGGCAACAGGAGGAGTTTGAGGGCTTTGGAGAATCAATCTATAACCACTAGGATGACTGTGTTGCTTTGGGATCAGGGTAGGTTGGTGAGAAAATGTATGGCAATATGTGACCAGGGTTGTTGGGGCATCGGGAGAAAACAAAGCTTTCCGGCCAGTGGAGCTTGTGGTACCATCACTTGGGCACAGGCAGTGCAGGAAGAGACAAAATGATTAATGTCTGAGGTCATGTTCTTCCACCAATACTTATTTTTGAGTAGTTGGTATGTATGGTGATTACTGGGGTGTCCTGTGGCTGGAGATGAGTGAGCCTAAGTGATGAGTTTACCTTCAAATTGTGGCAGCACATACATGAGTCCAAGAGGATAGTTGTCAGATGGGTTGGTAGTTTGAGATTGTCTTATTTTCTTATCTATCTCCCAAGAGATGGCTTGTACAAAACAGTCAGGTGGTAATATGGGAGTGGGTTCCAGAGTGTGGTTCAAGGCGGCATGGATTCTGGAGAGGGCGTCAGCTTTGGTGTTTCTAGAACTGGGGCGGTAGAAGATTGTGGATCTAAATCATGTGAAGAACAGGGCCCATCTGGCTTGGCAAGGGTTCAGAAATTTGGCTGTCTTCAAATACTCTACATTCTTGTGGTTTGTAAGGATGGTAAATGGGTGTGCAGCACCCTCTAACCAATGTCCCCATTTATCTAATGCTAGTTTGATGTCTAGGAGTTCTTGGTTCCCAATATCCTAATTCTGTTTTGTTGGGGTGAGTTTCTTAGAATAGAAAGTGATGGGTGCAATTTCAGTTTATCCCCTAATCACTGCGAAATGACTCCTCCTACTCCTGTCTCTGAAGCATCAACCTCTATGACAAATGACTTAGTAGGGTCTGGATACTGAAGGATTGGGGCCATTGTGAAGGTGGACTTGAGCCAGTTGAAGGCTTCCTCGGATGACTGAGTTCCACTGGAGGTGGTGCGGTCCTTTCTTTAGCAGTCTTGAGTGGAGTGGCAATCATGCTGAACCCATGAATGAAGCAACAATAAAAATTTGCAAACCCCAGGAAACATTGTAGCTCCTAAACTGTGGTGGGAGTTGGCCAAGATGTGACTGCTGAGACCTTATTCAGGTCCATGCTTACACCCTCTGAGCTGATGATGTACCCCGGGAAGGATATCTGGTGGATGTGGAACTTGCATTTCTCAGCTTTGACAAACAGATGGTTCTTTAATAACTAGGTAAGTACTGATCTTACATGTTCATGATGAGAATCTTCACTGGGGGAATAGATCAGGATGTCATCTATATAGGCAATTATGAACCTCCCCAGCATGTGTCTGAGAACATCATTAATGAGGCACTGGACGATGCTTGGCACATAAGGAAGGCCATAAGGCATGACCAAATATTTGAAGTGCCCAGATGTGGTACTGAATGGCGTCTTCCATTCATCACCCTCTTGAATCCTGACCAAGTTGTTTGTGCTTCGGAGGTCCAGCTTAGAGAAAATCTTGGCTGATCTAAGTTGTTCTAAGGCTGATGGCACCAAGGGAAGCAGGTAAGGATATTTTACTGTGCTTTGGTTCAAGCCTCGATAGTCTATGCAGAGGTAAATACCTCCTCCTTTCTTCTCCATGAAAAAGAAGCCAGTTAAAGCTGGAGATGTTGATGGCCTAATGTACCCCTGTTTCAAGGCCTCCTGGACATACTCTTCCATGGCAGCTTATTCAGTGATGGACAA
This sequence comes from Sciades assimilis, assembly GCA_027576325.1. Taxonomy (NCBI): domain Eukaryota; kingdom Metazoa; phylum Chordata; class Actinopteri; order Siluriformes; family Ariidae; genus Sciades; species Sciades assimilis. The sequence goes on along the minus strand of JAODJS010000014.1, from coordinate 9,557,746 downwards.
AGGGTATATGCAGTTGAGAAGAGGAGTTGTACCTAGGAGGAGATCAATGACACAGTAATAGGATTGGTGAGGAGGAAAGCCACTAGCTTTACCCTTGCTGAACACTTCTTTGAGGTTCAAGTAACATGAAGGAACATTGTCTAAAGAGTCAGGCAATGATCTCTCCACAGAGGTGGAAGATATCATGAGCTGGGGAGTTTCAGACAGTTCTGGAAGCAAGTTGGGGACCATTGAAGGATTTCTATGGGTTGCCATGAGATTAGAGGGTCGTGAAGCTGGAACCCGAAAAAGAGATCATGATGGCCATTGTGGGTAATCAAGAAGGAAACTCAGAATGAAGTGGTCCCACCTGAATTTCATGGAGTGACGTGCGCGTGGTTACAAGCCTGTCACCAATGGGGCCCCCATCTATGGCCTTCAGGTTGTATGATCTTTGGAGGTCTTCTGTGGACAAGTGGTATTTCTGGACAATCATGCTACTGATGAAATTCCCCTCTGCCCTTGAGTCTGTGAAGGCAGGGAGGACAAGGGTTGAGTCTGGCAGTTTTAACAGAACAGGCACGTTTAGAGAATGTGACTCATGAACTACTTCAGGACTCACCAGGCTAGGTTGACTGGTTTCTTGAATGGAGCTGACTCTCTCGCTTTGGGCTAGGTGGGTGAAATGGGCGTTTTACTATCAGATGGCCAGACTCACCACAATAGAAACATAGCCCATCTTGGCATCGCTTATCTCTCTCCAAATGTTGCAGGCTGTCACTCTTACACGCTGTGGTGTGTGCACCTGAAGGCGTGCCTCAGGCTGTGCATGCGCTGAGTGGACTCCAGCATGTGCACCATGAAAAAGGCCGACCTGGGCTCAATTAAGGAACTATGCGTTTGCCTATTTAAGGACTGTGCTGATGCATTTGTATTGCAAAGTATTACGATATGCTACGGTAAGTATGCATTACTGAGCCTTTCTACCCATGTTCTTGTTTTCCTGGCTTCTTGATTCTTGTGCCTGTTTCACATTCTTGTCTCTCGCTTAGCCTTTGATGTACTGTTTGCACCTCAATCGACCCTTTTGCCTGTTATCACATTTTTGATCTAGCCTGCCAATTTGGAGTGCTTGCCTTTGTGTGTGTTTATGCGCTTTGTGTATATATATATATATATATATATATTGCACTTTATTATTAAACTGAAATCTTCTGCACATACATCTGCCTCCCTCACGTACCTGACAGAATACTTTACCTTACAATGGATGTAGCAGAAGCGTTTCAGTACACAATTCCGTGCCGCTTCCGGGTTTCCCTGTCCCTGCCACTAGCCTCGTATTTCCACCAGTGTACCGATGCTTACAGTCTTACGATGGAGAGTATCACCTGTGTGGATTCTGCATCCAGTGTGGTGTCCTCTATGATGACTTCCAGGAGCCCAAGCCACCTGAACTCATCTGAGTAAGCTTCATCCTAATGTTCACTATTGGATGAGCACACAGATAGGTGGATTACCTGATTTGTGTCGAGCACCCATGCCTAAAAAAAGTTCACAGTCTTTCTTTGGCATTCTCAAGTTAATTTTTGAATCATTGGAAAAGGAGGAACCCCATGAAAATTTTGGGGGAGGGGCAATCATGCCAGTGGTTGACTCAGTGGAGGAGGCTGTCGTTCCAGTGGCCAACCCAGCTGAGGAGGCCGTCACTCCAGAGCTCCCTCTAGTGGCTGACTCAGCCAAGGCCGTTGCTCCAGAGCTCCCTCCAGTGGCCGACTCAGCCGAGGAGACCATCGCTCCAGAGTTTCCCCCAGTGGCTGGTAGAGACAGCAGAGGAGATTGTTGTTCTCCTCCTCCTCTGCTGAGTCGACCTGGAATTTCTTCTGTGGAGGGCGGCCCCATATGGACAGTTGGAACGATACTTTGCGATGTGTGTTTGTGACTGCTGAGCTTATATAGGGGAGTGATTGCATACTAACAAGAGACAGGCATATTTGTTAATTCTCTGGAGATGAGGGGTGCTGTGGTGTTTGGGAATTGTAATCCAGATCAGCCATGTTTGGAGGCTGCTCAGAACTCAGGTGTTCAGTGTTGTTACTTATATCAACACACAGGGCAAACTTTCTTTTACACACAGTGAACTGGGTGACCGCCGAAATGTGTTCAGTGAGAATCTGTCACATAAAAATATCATGGTGAACAGTGATTGATAGGCCTATGTATGTAGAGTCTGAGACTATTAATAGTTTTGTTTATGAGACAAAACACTTTTTTTTCCAAAACAAGTAAATAAAAAAATAAAATATATGACATTTTTTTTCTCTCTCTCTCTTCTCCTTGGGTGAGTGGGCCAACCTTGTGATTGGGTGGGCCAGGCCCACCATGGCCCGCCTGTGGAGCCAGGCCCACTCTAAAGTAATTTTAAGTTCTCGGAACATTTAAACTTCATTAGAAATATCTACTGATCATGTTTAAAGATATTTGATGGATATTTTTATGGAAAGTTCCTGAGATTCTGATCGATTGTATGAGCGATTATATTTTGCCACTCCACCATCTTGAAACTACCATGTTTGATGATGCCCATATGTTAGTCACTAATCCTCCCTCCAAACAATTTAACACAATACACCAGTTCAGCTCCAGTCAACTTCCAGGTTTGTTTTATAAATGTACCTGTTAAAGTAGAAAGCTTAAAGTATATTATATTTATTACTTACAATAAAGTTTATATTGCACTTTCACTTAATTGCAACTCATTCTAGAATACTTTAGTGGAAGTTTCTTTGTTTACATCTTGTAACTGTCAGCTACAAAGGAGAACATGATTCTCATTTTCTCATAGAAATGTGTCTTTATTTTGGTCATAGACTTTGTGCCTTTATTCATCAAATACATACAAAAACAGTTATATGTCATATCAAATATACTTTTAATAATTTCGAGTAAATATTTAGGATTAGAATTCACTCTTAGTTGGCAAAATGCATGTTGTCCAGTGGGGCGAGAGACATAATCCCCCATGGAAATATTTTGGGAAATGTGTAAATTTTTGACAGTCAGTGGAGTTTGTGATATGATCAGAAGTGACAGTGATGGTATCTATTAAGGTGCCCACAATTCAAGGTTTCTTATAATTTAAAGCATATGTGCAGAGCCATGGCCTCACTTTCGTTTATAAATGCCTTGAGACCTCAAGAACGGCACAGGAATAGTTTTAAGCACTAACAATAAATCTAATATAGTAATTTGTATGATTAAAGTGATTTATATAGGTAGTGGTCTGAGTGAATGACCTTGATGTCCGTGACGTTCGTAATGTCACAACAGGAAGTCTATCGGTCTCATCACCATTTCCACTATACTAAGACACAGAACTGACTGTGACTCCGATCCTCCATTTTGAGCTAATTTATCACCACGCCACGTAGATGTAGCTGTTGGATTTATGTTGCATTCATGGCCCAAGAATGTTCAAATTGCAAAGATATGGACATGTTTTGCAAGAAATTCACGGACACATTGGGCAGCTACAAAGTGGTCTCTCCTCTGCACATTTTACTGAAGACTCATGTGAAACCTCTGATCTGTTAAGAAGTGTTGGCTATAAGCCCATATTGAAAGAGGGTGCAGTCCCAACAATTAAAGAAAAAGAAAACAAGAAAAGGAAAGTTTTTATTTTATTTTTTTAAAGTGAGTTCAGTTGCACTGGTCCTTCTAGAGCATGACCTGAGAGTTGTTGCTTAAATCCAGGATGGAATGGGACGGGACATATCACTCAGGCAGTGACATCCCCATGGTTGTTGTGATAACTTGTGACATCCCATTCCATCCCGGGTTTTAGTAATTGCCTGAGCCAAGCAGTAACATAATTCATAGTTGGTGAAGGTCAGATGTTTGCATGGTGATATCCACAAATATCTGCAAATGCCTGTCACAATTCAATTCTTGGGAGAAAAGAATAGTGTGGAGGTGGTGGTTAGTCTGAGCCTCACCCATCCACTTATCCTGGGAACAGATTGACTGGGGTCTAAAACATTAATAAAACAGTTAGTAGTGGGTGGCTCCTGTGGTAGTACATCATGGGGGAATCCCGCTGAAATATTAGCTGGGGAGGTAGTCCCAGGGCCAGCCACATCAGCTCCATGTCATGATGACATGGAGAGTGGGGAGGGTGTTCATCTCTCTCTGGGGAATCCCTTAAGGGATTTGCATTGGAGCAGGTGTGTGACAAGTCTCTGAGACGTGCTTTTGGCCATGTGAAAGTAATTGATGGCCAATCCCTCCATCCTAATGTAGTGTTCCTTTCTGTATTTTTGTATTATTAAGGATAGGCTATATCAAGTGATGCAGGACACTCAAACTAAAGAAGAAATAATACAGTTGTTGTTCCCGAAAAGCCATAGGGAACTTTTATTCCATACGGCTTATCATAATCCTATGGCTGGGCACTTGTGGCAAGATAAAACACTGAATTTTCTCATGGCCCATTTCTATTGACCAGGGATTCATGCTGATGTCCACAGGTGGTGTGCGGCATGTCTCAAATGCCTGCTGGTAAATCCAGCATCCATAATAAAAGTGCCACTGCACCCATTAACATTAATTGGGATCCCCTTTGAAAGAATTGGCATGGATCCCATCAGGCTATTAGAATGATCTGCACATGTATATCACTTTGTATTAGTCATAGTGTGGAAGAGCACCTCTGTAATACAGTGCACTGAGATATTGTGGAGAGGCACTGCTTTCTGATATCATGTAACATGATATCGGGAAGCAGTGCCTCTCCACAATATCTCAGTGTGCTGTGTTGCAGAGGCGCTCTTCTGCATTATCCCCTGAGTTGGGATTCTGAAAGAAATCCTGACTGATCAAGGCACTACTTTTATGTTATACATAGCACATGAATTATATGAATCATTGGGGCTTAAATAGATTTGTGTTAGTGCTTATCATCTGCAAACAGACAGGCTGGTTGAATGATTTAATCAAACACTTAAAGAGTATATGCAGAGCCATTGCCTCACTTTCGTTTATAAATGCCTTGAGACCTCAAGAATGGCACAGGAATAGTTTTAAGCATTAACAATAAATTTAATATCGTAATTGTTATTATTTAAGTGATTCATATAGGTAGCGGTCTAAGTGAATGACCTTGACGTCTGTAACGTCATAGCAGGAAGGCTATCAGTCTCATTGCCATTTCCGCTATACTGAAACACAGAGCTGACTGCAACTCTGATCCTCCATTTTGAGATAATTTATCGCTATACCATGTAGATGTGTTGCTGCACCTGCCAGCAACATGACAGAAGGTTGATTTACATTGCATTCATGGTCTAAGAATGTTCAAACTGCAATGATTTGGATGTGCTTTGTGAGAAGTTCACGGGCACATTGGGTGCCTATGAAGTGATCTCTCCTCTGCTCTTCACATTTTACTGAAGACTCATACAAAACCTCTGATCTGTTGAGGAGCATTGGCTATAAGCCCATATTGAAAGATGGTGCAGTACCAACAATTAAAGAAAACGAAAACTACAAGAAAAGGAAAGTGTTGTTTTTTTTAAAGCAAAGTTCACTTACACCAGTCCTCCCGGAGTGAGCTGAAGGTTATTTCTAAAACCCAGGATGGAACAGGAGGTGACGTATCGCTCGGGCAGTGACCTCCCCGAGGTTGTTGCTAAAATCGGTAATATCCTGTTCCATCCCAGGTTTTAGTAATTGCCTGAGCCGAGCAATAATGGCAGAGTACTCCATATGGACAAAATAGAGAATGAGTGGAGCTGCTGTCTAATGTCTAAACTGGATATTGCTGCCATCTCACCCTTATGTGGAAGAAGTGAATGAACGGAGAACTGACGAACAACTGAAAGTCAGATTGTTTCAAAACAGTCGGCCACAAGATCAGCCTTCACGAAACAAGAACACAGACGGGTAAGCTCTGACACTCATTTGGATAAAAAAACAAGTTGTTTACCTGCATTTAGATTAATACATGTAACTTGTATTGTGTATTTAAATTACCAGTATAAGATTATTTAATTTGCTTCAGAAGGTGATTGTCTCAGTTCATCTGATTATTTAATTAGGCTTTTATGTTTTATCAGTGAAAATGCATGCATGTACATGTATGTTTTAATGAGAGTCAACCCACAATCAATGAAGTCAAATCAGTCTTAGTTGTGCAAGTCGGGACTGGTATTTCTTTCTTTCACCATAAATTTTTATTTATATGATTTTGGTCTATAGCTGTCAAAGGCCTTGGCCTTAAAACCAGTTACTGCAGTGACGTCAAGCACTCAGGCATGGCTAGCTCAGTGGGGTAGCCCAAATGCCAACTTTGAGGTCAATTTTTACTCTCAAAAATATATCTATATATTTTTATTCCCATTTATGCAGCATACAAGAGTCAAGGATGGAGATACTATCCACTCAGACATTTATTTAAAAATAAACATTCTGTGTATCTGCTTTAAGAATATGATTCTTAAGCTCATTCACGTGGACACTAAAAAGTGGGATAGGTGGCTAGACCCTCTGTTTGCAGTGTGTGAGGTCTTGCAAGCCTCCACTGAATGTTCCCTGTTTTAATTGCTGTATGGGCACAAACCATGTGGTGTCTTTTACATCATTAGAGAAAACTGGGAGGAAGGGCCTTTTCAGAGCAAATATGAAATTCAATACTTTCTGGAACATGTTCTCACCCCTCCCTTGTAATGCAGACCTCATAGAACACCATTTTAAGACTCACCCAGGGATGGTGGTGTGCAGCCATTTGTATTGGCTCCCCAAGCATGAGAAAAATGTGGTTTGGGATGAGCTGCAGGCTATGCTTAAGATGGGGATAATTGAGGAGTCACACAGTGACTGGAGCAGCCCTGTAGTATTCGTCCCCAAGATATCCAGGTTGGTCTGGTGCTGTGTGGACGATAGAAAAGTCAACGTAGTGTCTAAATTTGATGTATACCTGATGCCTCCCATTGATGAACTGCTCAATCAGATTGGCACAGCTTGCTTTTACTCAACACTAGATTTAACAAAATTATATTGGCAGATCCCCTTGACTCCATTATCCCATGAGTAAATGGCCTTTTCCACTCCAGGCCACTCTAAAGTTAGCAAGTCAAATGTAGTTCTCAGACATGAATGTATTACTGTAAATGTCCATCTTCCAAGTGTGACTTTCAACTGTCCGTATGGGGCTGTCCTCCACAGGACCACTGTTATGAGATTCCAGCCAGACATAGGGCATCAGGATGGATCAGGCAGGTCTGAGGACCAGAAGAGGTCAGCATCTTACTCATATTTCAAGATCAACATGTAACTCAGAGCAACAGACAGAAGGAAGGGGGGAGAGAAAGAGAGAGAGAGAAAACACAAGTTGTTAGGTATGCCCAATGTCACCTAATGAGTAAGAACAGGATACATTTTGCACTGAGTGCAAGCAGGGACTCCAGCAAGACTAACTATTACAGCATAACTAAAAGGTGAGAGCCAAAAAGTAACACAGACATGAGGGTGCCCTGGGACATAAAGCAGCTACACCATCAACAAACCCAAGTGAGGGGGGGGTGACAGCATACATCCACCATCCATGGCCACTTATCCTGTGCAGGGTCATAGGCAATCTGGAGCATATGCCAGCTGACTATGGGTGAGAGGCAGGGTACACCCTGGACAAGTAGCCAAACCATCACAGGGCTGACACATAGAGAGAAACAACCATTCACACTCACATTTATGGTCAATTTAGAGCCAAAAATTAGCCTAAGCTGCTTGTCTTTGGGGGAAACCAGAGCACCCAGAGGAAACCCACACAGGGATAACATGCAAACTCCACACACAAAGGCCCCCATCAGCCACCGGGCTTGAACCCAGAACCTTTTTGCTCTGAGGTGACAGTGCTAACCACTACATCATCCTCCATACATCCCAGTTTACCAAAACACTCTATGCCTGAGGACCCTCTAGATATAATCCTTTATCTAATAAAAACTATTAACAAAAGGCTTGACTGAACATATATGTTTTCAGCCTAGACTTAAACATGGAGACTGTATCTGAGTCCTGAACACTACTTGGAAGGATATTCTATAATTGTGGGGCTTTTGTAAGAAAAGGCTCTGCCCCCTGATGTAGCCTTCACTATATAAGGTACCAGCAGATAGCTTGCACCTTTTGATCTAAGTAGGCACTGTAGGTCATAAAGGACCAGAATTTCACTCAGGTACTGTGGTGTGAGACCATTCATTGCTTTAAAGTTAAATAATAGTATTTTATAATCAGTACAAAGTTTGATTAGGAGCTAATGCAGTGTGGATAAGAGAGGGGTGATGTGGTTATATCTTCTAGTTCTAGTAAGGACTCTTGCTGCTGCAAGTAAACTAACTGGAGCTTGTTTATGCACTTATTGGAACATCCAGACAATAAGGCATTAGAATAATCCAACCGAGTCATAACAAAAGCATAAACTAGTTTTTCATGGAGACATTATATTTCTTATCTTAGCAATATTTCTGAAATGAAAGAAAGCTATCTGGGTAATGTTATTGATATGAGTTTCAAATGAAAGCTTGCAGTCAATGATCACACCAAGGTCTTTTACTGCTGCACATGAAGAAACAGAAAGGATATCCAGAGACCTCAACCTAAAAGTCACACAGAGAGCATCGAAAGAGCGAACAAGGTCAAAGAAAGAACGCATTGGTCGAGAGACAATCGAGGCTAGAATGGGGATGAGTGATGCTCAGTCTTCTTGAGTGAGAACTGATTGCTTGCATGGTTGTGCTGCTCAGCCCATCCTCGACAATTACTTGATCCATGTGATCTAGCTTCACTCTTTTGCACTCAAGCCTCACTACACGCAACCTGTCCCAGACCTTCCCTAGACCCGTACGCTCCCAATTCTTCCCATGGGCATGATTGGATTCTAAAGAGGATTAAGGTGCGACCTACTTCAACCAATAAAGATCGACCATCGCCAGGGGTGAAATGCCGTTACTATTATTTTGAGTCATAGTGCAGCGTGCACCGGAAAATACACCTAATTATTTATTATTGTCTACTTATCAAGCATTCACTAGGACTTCTTATCACTCAGTAGT
>JAODJS010000014.1:9535114-9546261 GCA_027576325.1 Sciades assimilis | reverse complement strand
ACCCGGAGGAAACCCACGCGGACACGGGGAGAACATGCAAACTCCACACAGAAAGGCCCTCGCCGGCCACGGGGCTCAAACCCAGGACCTTCGTGCTGTGAGGCAACAGCGCTAACCACTACACCACCGAGCCGCCACTACTGTATATCAAGAAGTATATTTTATTTTGATTATTATGATCATTCCATATTGACATGAGAGTTGTGTGAAAGGACTTTAGATTTGTGCTAAATGTCTTGTGCAGAAAGACTTTTGTGCTAAATGACCAGATACTGTAAATACACTGTGCTAGCATATTAGGCTTTCTTTTGCAGCAAGCAGGAGCTGGAAGATTCCCAAGTCTTTAAGGCCAAGTGTATGGGAGTAATTTGGCTCCCTGACAGACAGTGAGTGGTGGACCGAAACATTAGAATGTGCCAGATTTGCCAAACGTGTACAATACACCTGTGTTAATAATACAGCAAAAATATAGTTATATGGTGCATATTCACAGATATATATGCACACATGTGAACATGCAGCAAACTAGCCTCATTTTCCTTGCTGTTTCAATCTGGGTTAAATAAATCACCAAGTGATTATGGCATTCATGTTCAGTAGTGGAGAAAGCAGGATTCAAAAACAAACTGAGGGCTATGTGACTGAGAGCACAAGCTAATGGGAAAAACCCATTGAGGGTTCCCACACCTTAAACATCAAATTCAGGGACTTGTCCAGGACTTTCCAAGCCCATTTCCGTCAAATTCAAGGACACAAAATGGCATAGTTTGAGACAGATTAAAGTTCATTACTGTTTGTCAGTCCTGCATGCTGTGGCGCATACACCTGAAGGCATGCCTTGAGCTGCGCACACACTGAGTGGACTCCAGCACTCACACTATGAACAAGGCGCACCTGAACTCAATTAGATAACTACGTGTTTACCTATTTAAGGACTGTGATGATGCTAATGGAGGGCAAAGTATTATGCTATGTTAAGTATGCATTACTGAGCCATTCTACCCATGTTCTTGTTTTCCTGGTTTCTTGATTCTTCGGACTGTTTCTTGTTACTGTTCTCGCTTAGCCTTCTATGTTCTGTTTGCGCCTCGACCGACCCTTTGCCAGTTTTCACATCTCTGATCTAGCCTGCTGATTTGGACTGTTTGCCTATGTGTGTATTTGTGTATATACAGTATATGCATGTGAAGGTAGCTGAGCGGACACTGTTGAGCGGGTAAAAATCAGAGCCACAACAAATCAGAGTCAGTGTGAGAGTAGACAATATAATTTAATGTCAAGCTTAAAAAAAGATGAATCAAGCAATAAGTGTCCATAAGCAAAATTCAAATCAATCAGTAAAATTACAAAAAGAAAAAAAGAATCAAAATTCAGAAAAATTGAAAAGTCAGGAAACATACAAAATACTGCCAAATTCGGAATCAGCTACCCTCTAAAACGTAGAGGATTAATTCTAACACTCACAGAGTCTCGGTGCTCACATACAATATAACAACCAAGACCCAGACATGAGACTAAACAAGTAAACATATAGCAGGTGGCCAGCACCATTTACAAACAACAGTGAACACATAATCAACACCTAAACAACAAGAGAGACTCTGAGACAAAAGCACAAGTTCTTATACATGCAAACAAGCAGATTTACTAAATAAATACAATGACATGCCATCCTAATAGCACATGAAAAGACAATACAGAGGTGGTTTGATCAAGGCTGCCTCTGTCATCCCCATGGCCACAACCAGGATGAACTAACCCAATTAGGCCTGGAACCAAATAAATACTACATCATTTCCTGCCGGCACCCTTTTGCTGCCGGACAGATGCTACCAGACTGAAAACCGCAACAAAAATTAACCGCCCAAACGGTAATCATTTTATGCTCAAAAACATTTATTTTGCACTCAAGTTTGTGCCTCTACTTAAGCACAATAAGTGTCTCCAGCATAATAAAATAGTCTTGCATGTTTCTTTCTATAACATTGCATTTGTTAAAGCACCAGTCCAATGTTCTCTCGAAAATGTCATATGTGAATGCAAATGTAAAAGTCCATGTACAAGTATGGGCTTATGTGTGTGTACACGGACATCTGTGTGTGTGCATTTGTGTGTAGAACAGTCTCTATGGAGGGCTTCTCTATGCGGTCGCGTGATGAACAATAAAATGCACTGTGTTAAACAGAACACTTCTGCACATACATCCACCTCCCTCGCATACCTGACAGAATAATTCACCATACAATGGATGTAGTAGAAGCATTTTAGTACACAATCCCATGCCACTTCTGGGTTTCCCTGTCTCAGCCCCTCGCTTTGTATTTTCGGTTGAAGACTGACTGGAGCCCCTTGGCAATCTACTATGGAATATATCACCCTATTCAAGTTCAAGTTACAGATTTATTATCCTTTAAGAAAGGAAATTTGGTGTGCAGCAGGTATTCAGAGAACATAATCCCTATGGGATTCAAGCTACAGTGTGACTTCTTCTGAGGACCTCCAAGAGCCCAAACCACCCAAACCCATCTGGGTAAGCTTCATATTAACATTTATTGCTGGGCAAGCATGCAGATGTGTGGATTACCTGATTCATGTTGAGCACCCATGTCTTTGAAGTTCACAGACTTTCTTTGTCATGCTGAAGTTCATTTTTGAATCCTTAGAAAAGGAGGAACCCCATGAAAATTTTTTGGGGAGGGCAGTCATGCCAGTGGCCAACCCAGCTGAGGAGGCCATCACTCCAGAGCTCTCTCCAGTGGCCAACTCAGCTGAGGAGGCCATCGCTTCAGAGCTCTCCCTAGTGGATGATGTAGAGACAGCAGAGGAGGCTGTTACTGAGCCCCTCTTGGAGGCTGTCTCCTTTGAGTTGGTTTCTCAGCTAGAACCAGCACCTGAATTAATGCCTGAACCTGTGTCTGTATCAGGATTCATGCCTGAGCCAGTGCCAGCATCCATGCTAGTGTCAATGTTTGTTCCTGTGTCAGCGCCAGTGTCCAATCCAGTGCGAGAGGCAAAGCCAGAGTCAGTGCCAGTGTCTGCTCCTGTGCCAGAGGTGGAGCCAGAGTCAGTACCAGTGTCTGTTCCTGTGCCAGAGTTGTAGCCAGAACCTGCGTCAGTGGCTACGCCAAAGCCAGCACCAGAGCCTGCGTCAGGGTCTACTCCAGTGCCAGAGCCTGCATCAGGGCCTACTCCAGTGCCAGAGCCAGTGTCAGAGCCTGTATCAGAGTCTACTCCAGAGCCAGTGTCAGAGCCTGTATCAGAGTCTACTCCAGAGCCAGTGCCAGAGCCGGCATCAGAACCTACATCAGAGTCAGTCTCAGAGTCGGCATCTGCGCCAGCTTCAGTGCCGGTGCCAAAGTTAAGGCCAGAACTGGAGTCTGTTCTTGAACCTGTGTTTAAGGATGGCGGAATGACCTCTGTCTCACCTAGACAGGAAGACGTCTGCATCGTCCCATTGCCAGGTCCTAACCCAGACCAAATCAGTGTGCTGACAGAGCTCAAGCCTGTACCTGAGCCAAGTCCACAGTCTGAAAGAGGGCCAAGTCCACAGTCCAAGCCAAGTTCAGAACTTGAGTCATCTCCTGAGCTCAAGCCCAGCCCTACATTCAAGTCAGTTCCAGAACTCCAGCTTGAGTCATGTCCTGAGCTGGAGCCAGAGCACAAGTCATCTTTGGAGCTCGAGCACACTTCCAGCCCTGTGTCCAAAACAGTTCTGGAACTCCAGCTCGAGTCATCTCCAGAGCTCAAGTCCAGCCATATGCCCAAGCCAGCTCCAGGACTCCACCCTGAGTCATCTCCTGAGCTGGAGCCAGAGTTGTCGCCTAAGCTCAACTCCTCTCCAGGGCTCGAATCCAGCCCAGAGTTTGAGGCCACCTTCAGTCGTGGATCCAAGCCTAGTCCAAGATTCAAGTCAGGTCCAGAGTCTGAGCATGATCCTGGCCCAGATTCCAAGTCAAGTTCCCAGCTCAAGCCCACTCCTAGCCAAGAACCCAAGTCATGGCCTGAGCCTGAACCCCCACTGGGGCCGAGTAGGATGGATTTTCGCTCCTGGATGGAGCTCTTTGGGAGGGGCCTCTGCCAGTCCTGTGCGCTGTGGCGTGTGCACCTGAAGACACGCCTCAGGCTGCACATGTGCTGAGTAGACTCCAGCATGCGCGTCTTGAACAAGGTGCACCTGAACTCAATTACAGAACTATGTGTTATCTAAGTCCTATTTAAGGACTGTGCTGATGTTAGTGCAGGGTGAAGTATTATGCTTCATTAAGTATGCATTACCTAGCCTTTCTTCCTGTGTTCTTGTTTTCCTGGTTTCTTGATTCTTTGGACTGTTTCTCATTACTGTTTTCGCTTAGCCTTCTATGTTCTGTTTGCGCCTCGACCGAGTCTTTGAGTGACTTTGTAGGAAAGCATGAAGAGAGAACAGCCCTTAATTATAATCGTGGGTTGACTGATTGCTGATTACTGTAAAATAAATTTGTATTTTGCATTTTGTATGTTTTCACTTTCAACATTTTGCAATTTGTAAAATGTAAACATCATGCATCATGACAGTGTCATAAATGCAAATTTGATTACCACTTCAATTTGAAGGCATTTAAAATACTTTGGCTTGTTGACAAGCCCTTGACATAATATGTGAAGTTTATTTCATGTTTCATAGTACAAAGGTTCAAAATATTTCATAAAACAGAGTTGCCAACAGCTACATTTTGACCCTAGAAGTTATAGTTTTTAATGTCTGGCTACTGTGATACAAGACACCACATCTGCTTTTTCAGCAAACACATCAGTCAGCAAATCAAAGCAAATGAAGTTTGTCAGTTCACATGAAGGGGAAGGTTACTTTGCCCCAATTTTATGTAGGTAAACTTTGACCTCAGTTTTATGTATGAGCCAGTAGAAATCAAGAGGGCATGGCTGTGATCTCTGGTTGGAAAAAGTACAGTGCTGTTTATAATTTATGCTGTTAGCATGGAGCCATCTCATTCACCAACATACAGTAGTTTATTTGGTGGTTAAAAAATTCCCAAATAATGTTTTGTTAGCAATTTTGGCACTTTAAGACCATTTAATTTAATGCTCCTCTATGTAGTACATGACTACACTTATAGAACATCTCTTCTTGAACAACATAATGAAAAGAAAAAAATCCTAAGAAAGTCCTTTGACCTAAATGATAATTGAGGATCCCTCTCTATTCTTTCTTTCATGTAAAACACAGCAATGCACTTCATAAGACTTTTGTCATCCCACCAGTTTTGACATTAGCTTTGCATAAATCCTCCAGTATTGCTTATAATATGCTAAAATAAAATCCTTATGACTGTATTATAAAGCTATAGTTTAGGTACCATTCAAACAGATTTCTCTCCTACTATTTTTAAACACACAGACTATTACAATAAATTATATGATACTTGAGCTATCACTTTTCATTGCTGTTATTAGGACAAAGTTCTCATGGACATGAAATGTCAAGCCTGTTGTATGTACCATTTTGGCTGTGTCATGGTGTGTTTTGTTTTGTTTATAGGTGCAAAAATTAAAACCCCTACGCATCAAACACAACTATCCAATGAGTTTTGCAGAACACACTGAATGCGAATGCAGGTACAAAATTTTACTGCAACACAATCACAGCAAGTAGAATTTTTGTTGAAGAAACTGCTCTATCTTTTCCCTTTCTCTTTACTGTTTATTGTGGGTATTAAAATGTAAGGGTCTGCTCTGTGAGGGGCTTCCTAACCTAGCATATAGTTAAGAGGTACCACAGGACTGCTTAGCTAAAGTGATTTTGAACTTTCCACACTGTTGTAGTCCAAAACAGTAAGCATAAAGTTAATTTTCTCTCTCTCTCTCTTTTTAGAGTAAAGAAAGACATACAGGATAAGATAGAAAAGTAAGTGCACACATTTTCACATCATGATTGTCTGTGTGTTCTTTTCTATTCTTATTCCTTTCTGAATATAATATAAATTACAACTAGAAATCTCATATCTTTGTTTCCTTTTATGTAACATTCATTGCCATGTAGTATGTGGTAATGTTCATCTTCATTATTATCATCATGCATAGTGGTTAACTTTATGGTATAAATTTGATGTTTAGTGAGACAGTGTAGTTTATGATTCAGTAGTAAAGGTAGATTTACCAAACATCATTCAACGTTATGAATTCAGCTATCTCACAGGAAGGTGAGTTTTTGGACTTCTGATACTGAGGTCAGTGGATTTACTCTTATATTTAGTGCAATTATTCCTCCATTTATGTGTGTTAATGTTAGCTTGGTATAGATGAGAGCAACCTGCACAATAAGTGACTTTTTTAATTATCTAAAGTAAACTGTTGAATGGGGAGTTCATAGCCTCTGACATCTTTAGTGGTCTCAGATAAGAGTGAGCTATTGAGACTAGCTTTTGACACTTTATGATTTTTTTCTAAGGCACTGACTTGCCTTATCTCACCATTGGGCATAGGAAAATCAACATCTGCTTTTGTGCTTTTGGTTGTTGGTAACTTTGTCCTTTGTGGAGTTCATAGGGTAATTCTGGGTCAGGAATATCTAAGTCATGTAGAGGTGTTTCTGAGTGCTATATCTTTAAAACCAAAGGTTATACTGGAGGATGCTTTGCCACATTTTCTGGGAAACAACTTTGCACTAGGCATGTGCCAATATATGGTCATAAAATATACTATGATATTTAACTGCACAATTACACAGATTAAGGATGGGTCTGGCAACATGAAATTTGAGTGATGTTGTTCTACATGACTTGCCACAGGAAGGAGCTCCAAAAATTTAAGAAATCTCTGGCAGTTCATTCATTAAACAAAACACAAGTAACTTTCATTGATTAAAATAACGCTGCTTATCATCAAATAATAGGTTGCCATTTATGGTCAACATTTTGAGCTATTCTTTGCTGTGTATGTTTTGCATTATTTGTTGTTTTGACTTATTTGTGTTTATACTTTCATCTGCCATGTCATCTATAATGCACATTTAAAAAATCTCATTACTAGCGTCGTGTTGTATTGTATCTCCATTTATCTGTCCTCTGTTACATAATACTAAAAACTATAGGAATTAGTCTATATAACATGCTGTGAGCTAGCTGATGCCTCTATTATCTTTTTTTCCTTTTACCCCCATACCCCTACTTTTTCCTCTGCATTGGCTGTTTGGCTTACTTGTTGCATCATTTGCCCCAATTCAGTTGTTCGACTTCGCTGTATTTTTGTTTTTTGTTCCTTTTCCAGAAAACCCCGGAAAGGCAAGGGGAAAAGTCAAAAGGGAAAGCGAAAGAAAAACCGCGAGAAAATGCGGGATTTGTATGTTACCTCAGCCTTCTCCTCCACCCACCTGCACCTGAGTGTTATGCTCTTGGTCATCAAATTAATTTGGGAGGAGATATGTTGTCTCCTTTAATTAACCAAAATCACAATTAATTATCATTAATCCATGGCAAGTACTGCGAACTTACCTTCATTTTTGTTTAAAGAACCAAATCTAAACTGCAACACAACTGCAATCCCCAGCCTAACTTTCTTCACATTAAGGGCCTGATTTGTTAATTGACTAAAGCAGTATTATTTAGGGTTGTAAACCTCAGGCTTTTAGATGATGGAATACAATTTTGATTCTTAAGGCAACAATTCAATATTTGACAATACCACTGAACCTGCTACAAAATTATATGATTTAGTACTCACTTATCAATATGTAAGCAACTTTGTTCCGTATCGGGGTAGGGCTATGATTAATTTAAAGAAGTAGAGAAGAACTATTTTAAAAGTATCAAATTTATAGTCAAATTACCTCACTAGCCTATTTATGCATCAGTTTAAAAATGTAATTTTTTACATGCCATTGGCTTGTCCTTTTCAATAATAATTTATTTCTAATAATTTGTAATCCACTCAAATAAATGCAGTATTGTTGTCTTGATTAATTTTGTTGCCTTTTAAACCAATGCACCAATCCAGATCATCCGATCATTACACCCCTAGCATTGATAGCATGCAGAAATTGGCTAAAGTATTCATTATTGACCAAAATTTAATTCAGTTGGTACAGAAAGTCAGTAAAGTACTCAGTAAATCCAGCTCTGTGATTAAAAAAAATAAAAGGACAAGATGTTCACAGTAATAGAGGGCCCTTCTGCTTTCTCCAGCTGCATGGCTTACAAATGGTACTAATCTTTTAAGACTTTTGTTGATATCTTGGTCATTGTTTTCTAATGACTTTCTAATTTCTCTCCTTAAAAATTTGACTGCTGAGTCTGTCCTAGGTGTTATGTCTTCAGTGTTATTTCTTGTGTCTTTTTAAGTGGGTCTTACATTATTCTTTTGTTGAGATTTGATCAGAACTGAGATCATTTTTGCTCTGGTTTCACCCCTGTGATTTCTGAATGAACAGTTTGGTCTGAGACATCACTGTGTTGTTTGTTTCCTTGGTTATGAATATGTGAAACATTATGTTTTTAAAATGATGGAAGAGAGAGGGAATGCATTCTTTCTTTCTTCTATTAGACTGGAGCATCCCTCATAAAATTGTGATGGCAGTGCATTTTATATTGAAGACAGATGAGTTAGTTAGTTAGTTAGTTAGTTAGTTAGTTAGTTAGTTAGTTAGTTAGTTAGTTAGTTAGTTAGTTAGTTAGTTAGTATTATAAAAGTAGTTAATGGGTAAAGACCTAAAAAAAGGTAGCATTTTGTGTACTAGTTTTAATCATATACCACAGATGTCTGCTCTGCACATATTCACGTGTTTTGTCAAAACTTTGAAATGTATATACAATAATAACTATATCCCTTGCCAAGAATAGACTATTATAAGTTTTAGCATCTCTTCTCTTTTCTAATCAGTTCCATCAAAGTGACAGTGTATTCAGGCCCATCAGATATTCTTATTGGCATTCTTGATATAACAGAACCTTGAATGAACAGAGTTGTTAAGACTGTAACAGGTTGTATAAAGTTGTATTATTCAAAAGCCTTAGGGACCCTAAATTTGTTTTTATATAAAATAAAGATCAGCCATAATGTTAAAGCCACCTACCTTATATTGTGTAGGTCCTCCTGTGCTACCAAAACAGCTCTGACCTGTCAAGGCATAGACTCCACAAGAAGGTGTGCTGTGGCATCTGGCACCAAGATGTTAGCAGCATATCCTTTAAGTCCCATAAGTTGTGAGTTGGGGCCTCCATGGATCAGACTTATTTGTCCAGCACATCCCACAAATGTTTGATCAGATTGAGATATGGGGAATTTGGAGGCCAGGCTAACACCTTTAACTCATGTCATGTTCCCGAACAATGTTTGCAGTGTGGCATGGTGCATTATTCTACTGAAAGAGGCCACTGCCATTAGAGAATACTTTTGCCATGAAAGGGTGTACTTGGTCTGCAACAGTGTTTAAGTAGGTGGTACCTGTCAAAGTAACATCCACATGCATGTGAAGACCCAAGGATTCCCAGCATCACACTGCCTCCACCAGCTTTCTATCTCTTCCCCTTGTAAGCATCAGCCATCTACATGATGTAAAAGAAATCATGATTCATCAGACCAGGCCACCTTCTTCCATTGTTCCATGGGCCAGTTTTGATGGTCACGTACCCATTGTAAGCAGTTTCATTGGGGTACAGGGGTCAGCATGGGCACTCTAACTGGTCTACAGCTGCGCAGGCCCATACAAAGCATGATGCAATGCACAGTGTGTTCTGACACCTTTCTGTCATAACTAGCATTAACTTTGTCAGCAATTTGTGCTAAAATAGCTCTTCTTTGGGATCAGACCAGATGGGTTAGCCTTCTCTCTCCATGCGCATCAGTGAGCCTTGGATGCCTATGACCCTGTTGCCAGTTTACTGGTTGTTCCTTGGAGCACTTTTGGTAGGTACTAATGAATGCATACTTGGAATATCCCACAAAACCTGCCTTTTTGGAGATGCTCTGAGCCAGTGGTCTTGCCATAAAATTTTGGCCCTTACCACAGTTGCTTCAGTCCTTATGTTGGCCTATTATTCTTGCCTCCAAGAACTGACTTGGAGCTGACTGTTAACATGCTGCCTAATGCAGCTCTGGAAAAAAAATAAGAGACCACGGCAAAATGATCAGTTTCTCTGGTTTTACTATTTATAGGTATGTGTTTGAGGAACCTGAACATTTTTGTTTTATTCTGTAAACTACTGACAACATTTCCTCCAAATTTCACATAAAAATATTGTCTCTTAGAGCATTTAATTGCAGAAAATGGCAACTGGTCAAAATAACAAAAGCGATGAAGTGTTTTCAGACTTGAAATAATTCATAGAAATTAAGATAATGTTCAATTTTAAACAACTCAATACTAATGTTTGAACTCAGAATTAGTTCAGAAAATAATATTTGGTGGAATATCCCTGACATTTAATCATAGCTTTCATGTGTTTTGGCATGCTCGCCACCAGTCTTTCATGTTGCTCTTGGGTGACTTTATGCACAAAAATTAAATTTGCTCAGCTTTGTCTGATGGTTTGTGACCATCCATCTTCCTGTTGATCACATTCCAGAAGTTTTCAATGGGGTTCAGGTATGGACATTGGGTTGGCCATGACAGAGTCTTGGTGCTCCCTGATTAACCTGGATGTGTAGCATGGAGCATTGTCCTGCGGGAAAACCCAATCCTCCAAGTTAGGGAACATTGTCAGAGCCAAAGGAAGCAAGCTTTCTTCCAGGATAACCTTGTACAGTGTGGCTTGAAAGTTTGTGAAACTTGTAGAATTTTCTATATTTCTGCATAAATATATCCTAAAACATCATCAGATTTTCACACAAGTCCTAAAAGTTGATAAAGAGAACCCAGTTAAACAAATGAGAGAAAAATATTATACTTGATAATTTATTAATTGAGGAAAATGATCCAATATTACATATCTGTGAGTGGCAAAATTATGTCAACATTTGCTTTCAATATCTGGTGCGACCCCCTTGTGCAGCAATAACTGTAACTAAGCATTTCCAGTAACTGTTTATCAGTCCTGCACACCAGCTTGGAGGAATTTTAGCCCATTTCTCCATACAGAACAACTTCAACTCTGGGATGTTGGTGGGTTTCCTCACATGAACTGCTCGCTTCAGGTCTTTCCACAACATTTCGATTGGAT
>JAODJS010000014.1:6907113-6922913 GCA_027576325.1 Sciades assimilis | reverse complement strand
CATGGAATCAGACAGCATATCTGGGCACGTTGCTAAAATGTGCTGTTTATTTCCTGATCTCTTGTTATGTCAGTGCTGCTTTTTTTGGCTGCCCCTAGTGGCTGAATTGAGCATTTTGGTTATTTCTTTAAAAATGTATAAGTCGTCACAGGAATGGGCTAGAGATGTACTTTTTTTTTTGACATCCTTAGAATTTTTTTCTCTACAAGTCTGGGGCTGGATTAAACCATCTAGCGGGCCGCATCCAGCCTGCGGGCCGCATGTTTGACACCCCTGCTATATACCATCAGTTACTCCATAACATGTTTCCCATCTAAAAGAAGCAAATAAGAATGAATCTACTGCACATTTAAACCTAGAGACAGTCCAAAGTTCACACATTACTGACAGCAGTCATATCAACCAAGTCGATATATCACTCCACTTCAGCCGGGTCCTGAAACGTCTTGGTGGAGCCAAAGGTGACTCTTGAGTGATGCCGGGTAGAGCTGGCTATACTCGGCACCGATGGATTTCAGGTGTTTCTTCAAATTGTTTGCGCATGCGAAAGAACAGCCGCAGAAAAATCCTGGAAAATCATCACTGTGGCATTCTCGTGTCTGAGTGCTTATCCAGAAAGTTGTGGAATCTCTCCAGGACAGGCCCTGGTCTCGCCAGAGGGAGAGGTTTGGGAGCCAAGGAGCGGCATGCTCTCTCCAGCTTCAATCTGCCTGTCTTGGTCTCAATGTTTAGGATTTTCAGCAGCCAGGTCTCAAAAAACCGTCAGATCCCTCAACATCATCTGGGAGCCTTTCATCTTTTTTCAGCATGCTCAGTTTGCTAATAACAGGATCAACAGCAGCATCTAGTGTTGAGATTCTAGTCTCTGCTTCGAAGATCTGCTTTTCATGGCAATCAAGTTCTTCCCATTGCATTTGTGACGATAGCCTAAGTTTTTTCATCAATGACTTTTGGGATGTTAGCCGTTATCTCAGAAATCGCCTCCCAAAGTGCTGATTCGAGTGTGCTAGCATCATTAGCACCAGTGTTAGCTGCTTCATTAGCTTGTTGGCTAAGCTCTTCTAGTTTGTTGGATTTTGTGTTTCTTCGCTGTGGCATGTTGTCAGACTGTGTCAAAAAGTAATTATTGATGCTCATTACGAGGTGTGGACTTGCAAGAGGTTGTGAGATGCAGTGTTTGGAGGTTATAATGTAAAAAATCAACGTAGTAGCACAACAGCTTGACTAAACCTAACCTCTCTTCAAGCCACCATCTTGAGAACCCTAAAAAAACATTTTAAATACATTAGGCTAAATATAACAGTCCACAGTGTAAGTAAATTGTAGTGATTCTGTTAATATAATTATTGTGCAAAACAAAGTCTTCTTCTACTACAGAGCACAGAGCCTCCTCACAACACCACAAGGTCTTAAATTGTGTCTATCATCAGGACTCCAGAGTGTGAATAATCTCATCTCATCTCATCTCATCATCTCTCACAATTTTTTTTATTAATTTTAATGCACCTCTGCTTGATACAGTTGTGACCTGTGGGTTAAGCTTGTTTTACGAAGTTTCTGCCTGTGTCCTAAACAGGTTCCAGTTCAACATCTATTGCATAGGCTGCATATCCCATAAACCAGATGCACCACCACCACTGATGAATTACAGTTTCCCCGTAAATGTGTAGAATAATATTCTGGCTCTATATTGGAGCATTATAACTTTTAATTCCTCAACTTTCCCCACACACAAGTCGCTTATAGGCTGACGTATAAGGTTTGGATGAAACCAATTAAATTCAACTGACCAGTTAAACAGGTAGGACGATAATAATGGTTGGTCATGGCGGCAGAGTGGTTAACACTGCCGTCTTGAAGCAAGAAGGTTCTGGGTTCAAACCTCACAGCCAGTGGGGGTCTTTCGGTGTGGAGTTTGCATGTTCTACCCGTGTCTGCATGCTTCTCCTTTGGGTGCTCCAGTTTCCTCACACAGTTCAAAAGCATGCAGGTGAGGTAAAAATACCCAGCCACTGGAGTTGCACAAGCCAGTGCACACTTCGCGCTGGTCCCAAGCCCGGATAGACTGGAGAGGATTGCATCACGAAGGGCATCTGGTGTAAAAACCTATGCTAAATCAAATATATGGATCATCATGATCTGCTGTGGTGACCTCTAATGGGAGCAGCTGAAAGATGTAGTTGGTTATGATTTCCACCACTGAAATTAATCACCCGAGTTTGAGAGCCATTACTATAGCCTGTATTGATACAATTAACAATATCACAAGTGACTCTTAGATGGACGTGCTGTTGTGTTCAAATTTATGCATACCACTTTGAAATACTTAAACTAACTACTAAACTAAATACTTAAACTATTTAAAAGTAGTTTTACAAATAGAATATATGGCCAAAAATTTGTGGACACCTGACCCTCAGACCCATATGTGCCTGTTGAACATCTCAGTCCAGATTTAGTTCCCCCTTTGTTGTTTAGGAACCTGCTCTGTTTATGGTTTCAGGAGGTTGAGGTGGTAAACTTGGTAAATCACTTGGGCTAAAGCCCCCAGGTATTTTCACCCTCAAAAAAAGTAAGAGATTAATAGAAAACAACTGACTTGGATGTCGTCTGGGATTTTGAATGTTGTAATACAGGGTGTTTCAAAAAATTGTATATTATTTGAGATGTAAATATCCCAGAAACTACAAAGTCTAGGTAAATGAAACTGAACAGGCTTACTATTGAGCAATATCAGATTTATTCCTCAAAATTTAAATGAGAAATTGAATGGTACGTGGAGTCCAGGAACGATTTCACAAATTTTCAATATGTGTGCCGCCTGAGACACGGCACACATCAAGTCCAGCTCCTGCCAGATATGCTGCAGCATGTCTTTGGTAATAGTCTTTTCTGGTAACACTGCATTTTTAGAGAATTCTCTCAAAAATGCATGCTGCACAGTCTTGTTTGACTGTGTTCAAGCGTACTTTCACACACAAAACACCTTTTCTTTTCCAGTGAATGGCATTTCTGTACCTAAAAATATAAAAACAATCATTAAACATAAAATTTTGACCTGTTCCCACACATGCTGTTAAAATTTGAGGTCAATTGAATGAGAATTGGCAAAGTTATTAGATTGTGAAATGATATCAAATTTTTTGAAACACCCTGTATAATAATTTAGCTTAGAGTTTCTTTGTGGTCTTTAAGGAGAGATATGAGAAATTATATATTTTTATTAAACTGATGATACATTTTACTAGTGATATTTAATAGTCAATTGACACATGCCTCAGTTTCCTGAGACATTATGGGTGTTGATGATGATGATAAGGAGACAGAAACTGAAGTAAACTACATGCATTTAAAAAGAGCAGTGCAGAAATCATTAATAAAGATGTCATAACCTTTGAATATGTCTAATTTTTCTAAAACTTACTATACACATGCACGAAATAAAAGAAAATAAAATTACATCAATCATACATTAAACAAGAAGCCATTACAGTGAGCTTTATCACAGAAATGCAAATGACTAGAATTGTATATTAACTATATAATAATGTAGTTTACAATTTGTACACATGGCATTATAAATACACAAAATATTAACTTTGAGCTTTGTACACAATTTACGATTTTATTGCAAATTTGCATAAAATGTGTTACTTTTGTAATCTTCGAGTTGATTGAGCTACCATTAAAATTTAAGATATAATGCACAAACTTTGTCTATATGTTTTTTAGTACAAATGGAACATGTTCAGGGGTAAGACCAAATAAAATGAATGAAAAACAATTTTCCATCATTTAAGCTCCATCCTAGGGAAGAATTTATTTTTAGAAGTGGTTCAGTTGTTTCTGGTATTCTCTGTTTAGATGTGGCCTCTGTGGTGTGATGGCATTAATCCAAACTTTCAAAATGAAGAGATGTGATTCCTTGATGAAAAGCCACTATTTTTGCGAGTTTCTTTCTGATAAATTTGTGACTCACGTAATTGTATATATTTGTACAGATTTCCAGAAGACCTATAACACTATTTTTAATTAGCTTTCTTGTTGACAAAGCTCAGAAGAATCTATAGAAGGATAAATGTATTCTTGGTGGGTGCAGTAGTGGTATAACTAATCATTCATGATAACTACTGATTATCCTGATCAGGGTCAGCCTGTGCTAGGAACACATCCCAGATAGGATCACAGGTCCACAACAAGCCACATACACATTTTAAACCTGAACATGCATAATATCCAACCATTAATATGCTACCATTCACTTTAACTGGACAACACTAATGGTTCTTTACTGGCTACAATAGCTTTTTTAATGAAACAGTGATATAGAACTCCTGGTAATACTCAAAAAAATGCTGAAAAACAAATGTCATCATATCACCCATTCACTGCATCCAGGCAGGTTAACGACTGCTAGTACCTTATTGGCTGCTGATTGAAATATTCTCCGAGACTTTTTAGCAGGTCTATAGAGACTGTACAGATGACACTGCTCCTCTTAATGTCAGCCAGAGCTGTAGCATGGTCCAACTACCTTTAACCACTAAACATTAGCCACAGTGGGTGTAATGCTAGCAGGGTTCAGAGAGCAATACCACTGCACATGGCACATGCACGACATTGCAATGTCACCCCACTTTCCCAAAGAAATCAACTTAATCTTATTTTCTCTGCAAAGTATGACCAAAATCTCTGATAGATACCTTATAATACGATACCTGGAAATTATATGGTGGAGTTTAATATAGGAAGCCATGCTCTAATGGGGGCGGCACGGTGGTGTAGTGGTTAGCACTGTCGGCTCACAGCTACAAGGTCCGGGTTCAAGCCCCATGGCCAGCGAGGGCCTTTCTGTGCGGAGTTTGCATGTTCTCCACGTGTCCGTTGTAAAGGATCTGGCCAAGGATCCTTCCGTTATTCCCCATAAAAGTTACAGGTACTCAGCCGGACACATTGTAAAGTTACTGTCTTCTGTATTTATTGCGTGCAGGATACTATCATACTCAATAGAGCGAACGCTGTGGTTCGTAAAGTAAACAAACATACAAAAAGTTGTGTTTAACAGCACGGCTATCACAAAGACACGTCTGTCCCGCAAACTGTATACAGAGCGAAGGCAAGGGATCGAGAGGGGGCGCCCGTGACGTCATCCCTGTAGGGCGATCATTACATACCCCCCCACTTAAGATGAGGGCTGTCCTCAGACCACCATGAAAAGGAAAGTTAAGGGTGTGTACACATGCTAACATGTATGCTAATACAATAAAACCCAGAGGGAAATAAAAGACATCATTGCATACATCACCAACTCGTCTGCTCCATGAGTTCATAGTCCAACACTGGAATACTTGACAGCCCTTTTTTTTTTTTTTCGTACATCAACATTCTTTGAACTGAGCATTCTCGAGGAATGTAAAATTAGAACATGGCAAAAAGTGAAAAACATCAGTGCAACAGTAAATCCCGAGTACCAAAACACCCATAGGACAAAACAAAAACCTGACCTATGTTCAAACATGGCACCCGGTTAAAACATGTAAACCTTCCTACATCCTACACACTAGTAACGCTGAGTTTACCGAGGACGGAGAAAGTAAGAATGTGACCCAGTGTAAGGAGGTATCATGTGTGCTAACTCGTGAGTGTAAATGTGTTCAGGCCCTTGAGCAGGGTGTGTGGAGGACTGGAGCACATCCTCTTGAGTGTGAAGTGAAGGTGCGAAGTGGGGTGCACCAAAATGTATTGGGGCCATGTGTGTGTGATGTATGAAAGGGTACGAGTGTGTTTTCCCCAAGGCTGGCTGTATGTGTGTGTGGCTGGATGTGCCTGTATGCCTTGGTCGAAGGAAGTATGTGTGTGTTTGAACTGGCTGTGGGTATGGGCTTTGGCTATTAGCGTAAGGGGGGGAGGAGGCCAAGGTGGGTGGGACAACAGGCCCTTCGGATGAAGTCAATGGTGTTGCTTCCAGGGGTTCGGCATGAGGTTCCGTTTCCCCAAACAAGTCAAATCCATATTCCTTTTCGTCCACAGTGCCATCTCTCTCTTGTTCCTCCGTTTCCCCCAACTGGTGTAGTGCGCTAGCCAACGTCTCGTCCTCTCCATCCCAAGCAAAAAAGGGGAGCAGGTTGCAGACATGGTGAACTCCAGCCTCAGCCCCATCCGCTACTCTCGTGAGTTTGTAGTCCAGGTCTGACATCACTTCTGCAATCCTATAAGGGCCTTTGTAGACGGGGGCAAGCTTGGCTGTAAACCCTGCTGAAGCATCCGATCGGGGGTGGGCCTTAAGTTTCACCAGTTGACCGACTTTGAATGAGACTCCTCTGCGTTTCTTGTCATAGTGTTTTTTCTGAGTCACTTGACTGCTAGCCAAAGAATGTCTCACATGTTCGTATGCCTCTTGTAACTCCAAAGTGAGCTCAGCCTTGTAGTCGTCTACTGAATCAGCTATGCAGCCTGGGTTGGGCGACATCCACAAGTCAAGGGGTGTGTTCAAGTCCCTGCCATACAAGAGGTACGCCGGGGTGTCTCCAGTGCTCTGGTGTGGAGCGGTTCGTAACGCGAAAGAGATCAGAGGTAAGTGTAGGTCCCATTCCCTGTGTTTCTGCCCCACATATGCTCGGATGGCCGTTTTGATCGTGCGGTTTACCCGCTCTGTCTGATTAGACTGTGGGTGGTACGCCGTGGTCAGTCTGTGGTCAGACCCTAGAGCAGAGACGACAGCCTCAAAAAAATCGCTGATAAACTGAACGCCCCTGTCGGAGACCAGGTGTGTGGGAGCCCCATGCCTTGCAAACACCTCTGAGATGAACTTGCGTGCAGCGACTACAGCCGTAGCCTCTCTGACAGGACAGATCTCCACCCACTTGGTGAAGTAGTCAACAAAGACAAGAAGGTATTCATTGCCTCTGCTGGACCTGGGGAGGGGACCCACAAAATCCACACCAGCAAACTCCCACGGGTAGGTAGCCACCACTGGTTTCAGGTAACCTCCAGGTTTTTGGTTCGTCTGCTTTGACAGCTGGCAAGTCAAACAGGACAGCACGTACTTCTTCACCTCCCCCGGCATACCTGGCCAGTACACCCGCCTCTGTAGACGTCCCAGGGTCTTGGTTACCCCCAGGTGGCCCGCCATTGGATGGTCATGGAAGTATTCAAGTAAAGTGCCCCTCATAGACACTGGTGCATAAAAACGCAAGCTCCTGTCTGGATGCAGCCGGCAGGATGCCCTCTTGTCAACGTAGTAGACCATGCCATCTCGGACACAAAAATCTGATGAGTCTACACAGGAGTCGCTTTCCAGGTCAGCATAAAGAGCGGCAATGACCTGGTCTGCCTGCTGAAGTTGTTGGAGCTGCTTCTTGTCTTCCAGGAGCACTGGTGACTGACGCCTGGGATTGAGAGAGGCAACTGTGGCATAGGGGGGCAAGAGATCCAAGGGCTCTGTGGCATCACTTGTCGAATTTCGTGACAGGGCATCTGGCACTAAGTTGGCAGAACCGGGTCTGTGTATGACATCAAAGTCAAAATCTTGCAGCCTTAAGCACCAACGAGCTAGACGACCAGAGGGGGTTGGTCTCGTCATCAGCCACCGCAGGCTATTGTGGTCGGTCACTACTGTGACGCTGGAGCCTTCGATGTAGGGCCGGAAGTGTTCCAAGGCCCAGATCACACCCAAGCATTCCTTCTCTGACGTGGAGTATGGGCGCTCCGCTTTGTGGAGGGTCCGGCTTGCAAAGGCAATAGCCCTCTCATGGCCATCTTCATCTGTCTGGGTAAGTGCTGCCCCAAGCCCCACATCACAAGCATCTGTATGAACAGTGAAGCATTTGTTGAAGTCAGGTAGCACTAGGACTGGTGCACTTACGAGCTTTCGTTTCAAGTGATCAAATGACTCCTGGCACTCAGCAGACCACACAAAGAGGGCATCGTCTCTCATGAGGGCTATCATTGGCTCCGCAATACGGGCATACCCAGAGATGAACCTACGGTAGTAGCTCGTCATCCCCAGGAACTGGCGTACATTCTTGACTGACTTGGGTGTGGGAAACTCGGTGATCGCAGCCACTTTACCCTCATCTGGGCCAATTCCTTCTGGTGTCACCAGATAACCCAGGTACAGCAGCTTTGGGGTGCAGAAGTGGCATTTGGACAGCTTCAAGGAAAGCCCAGCATCTGCCAGCCGCATTAGCACTTTGCTGAGGTCGGTCAAATGCTGGTCGAAGGTTGGGGACGCCACCACGATGTCGTCAAGGTACACCATGCAACAATTGTGGGTGAGGCCTGCCAGGACAGTGTTCATTAATCTTTGAAATGTTGCCGGGGCATTTGACAATCCGAAGGGCATCACATTAAACTGATAGAGCCCTTTGTGGGACACGAAGGCAGTCTTGGGTTTTGAGTCTGGCGCGACTGCGACCTGCCAGTAACCCCGTTTAAGGTCTAGTGTAGAGACGTATCTACCACGGGCCAAAAAATCTAGGGAGTCATCCACCCTCGGGTGTGGGTATGAGTCCTTGACCGTAGTTTTGTTGACTTTTCTGAAGTCAATGCAAAATCTTGGATCTGCCCCTGGTTTTTCAACTATCACGATAGGGGATGCCCAGGGCCCAGACGCTGGCTCAATGATCCCATCCTCCAGCATTTTTTCAATCTCATCCTCAATGATCTTTCTTTTTGCAGGTGAGGCACGGTAAGGGGGGAGGCATACTGGTTTTGCAGTTCCTGTGTCAATTGTGTGTTCTACCAGACACGTCCGTCCAAGCTTCCCCTCAAACAGGTGTGAAAAATCATTCAAGAGCCCTGCTAACTTCTCCTTTTGAGCAGTAGGTAAGGCTGCTTGCTCTACCACAGGGCCAAAGTCAGGGTTGTCACTCTTGAATGTAAGACAGGCTACATGTCCTTCCAACTCCTCTAGCTCCTCCAAGAGCATCTCTGGAGCTGAAGCAGCATTGTCACCCACTCTGATACTTCCTGTCGCCGGGTGAATGTGAACATCAGCCTGGATCATGAAGTCAGTCCCCAACAGAATGGGACATGACAGGTCTGGGATCACAGCAAAACGATGTGTGAACAGACGCCCCAGCAATTGAACAGGCAGCCACACCACGCCAGACGGGTTACATTGCTTTGAGTCAGCCAACTCGAGAGGGGAGAAGGTCCATGGGAGAACAACATCCTCTGTTATGCCACAGTTTTCAAGAGTGGAGGGGTGGACTGCTGAAATGGATGCGCCAGTATCAACTGTGGCCTTTAGCGACACCTGGTTGACGACCACCATGGACGTCAGTGGAGTGTTCCTTGGCCTCTTGGGGTCTGCTTGTATCACACTGACCGTATGAGAGCCCTCTGTTGTTCGTGCCCCTGTCCTCTGCCCTCGTTCCTCTGTGTTGTCGCCAGCTCTCTGGAACTTCTTTGGCCGTGCCCCTGTGTTACCCCGAGGGTGCGTAGCAGTACCTGGATCGTTGGGGGTCCCCTGGGGCAGGTCAGACGTCCTTGCTACCTGCGAACCACCACTTCCCGCATGTTTAGTCTTTTTACAGTTCTCACAGTTGCGAGTGATAACCCCAGGTGTCAAGCATTTAAAGCAGTGCAAGTCCTGACGCAGGGGGGCAGTTGTGGCTCTGTTGAAAGAAATGGGCCCCAGAGCAGTATGTAGCTTGTGGGCAGTGAGAAGTAGCTCAGTCAAGGTCGTAGGTGCAGCAGCATGAAGGGCTAGTCTAAACTGATCAGACACATGTCGGCTAATTATTTCAATCTGTTCCTTTTCAGAGGGTGGCTGTTTCAGTCGCTTGAACTCAGTCACTAGATGAGCAACAAAAGTGGGGAGTGATTCATTGGGAGCCTGCACCCTGTCTAAAATTGCCCTCCAGATTCGTTCTTCATTGTCAATAGGCAGGAACACCTGACGAAAAAGATCTGAAAAATGACTCCAAGACACAAGGTGTGGCTGCATGGCACAATACCACTTCCGGGGCTCATTTTCAAAAAGCCTAGTCAATTCCAGGAAAAACTGGGCATCAGACAGGTGAAGCGATGCCTTGTATAATGAGACTGACTGTAGCCATTCTTCTGGGTCAATCGACTTGCCCCCATCAAACTTTGGTGGGACAAGACCAGGAAGGTGAGTCAGACTGGCCATAGGGGTAGTTGGGGCCAGGATGGGCTCTGTGTGGTGTGTGTGAACAGAAGAGTGGCTGGTGTGCACATCCTGACTAGGGAGTGTATGTACAGCCGGGGTTGAGGCAAAGATAGGACGGGCTTCAGTGAACTGCTTAAGTGAGCGCTGCATATGTGTGTGCTGTGCGTGCCCAGAAAACTGGCTGGTGTGCACATCATGACCAGGCAGTGTATGTACAGCAGGGGTTGAGGGAAAGATAGGACGGGCTTCAGTGACCTGTTTGTGTAAGTGCTGCAAGTGTGTGTGGTGTGCGTGACCAGAAGACTGGCTGGTGTGCACGTCATGACCAGGCAGTGTATGTACAGTGGGGGTTGAGGCAAAGATAGGACGGGCATCAGTGAACTGTTTGTGTGAGTGCTGCGAGTGCTGAGTCGCCTGACCTTCTAACTGCTGCAGAAGACTGTTTTGCAAATCAATAGACATACTGAACGCTTGAGTTAAAGTGTCTACTTGATGCTGCAATCGCTCTACCTGCGCAGAGAGGCGCTGCACTATAAAGGACTCACCCATGTCCAAGCTGTCTGACCCGGCCCCCTTATCTTCCTCCCCACAAAAAAACGTCTCTGTACGCCTAGCCATCACCCCAGATGAAAGAAAAACATGAGAAATATTATCACACAAAACATTCAAACCCCCTGTACATGTACATGTATATTCACTTTGCAGAACGCTCACAATTCACCATCCTAGTAAATCATGAAGAAGACATCAATGGTTATGTACCCAGGAACTACCAACAGGGGCAGTATAAACACAATTCAAGCAATGGGCTTTTTTTTTTTTCAGTCCGCCCACATATATCCATTAAATGAGTAACGATACGAATCGGAGTATACGACTCTAGGCACTTAGCTCTCGTCTCCGCTGTGAGTTCTGCTCTGCCTCCACTGTCTTACAGCAGCAGCAAGTTGGCAGAGATGCGTCGACCAATCAGGAGCGTGAATTCCCTCAGAAGTTCTTCACCGCAGAGGTTACTTTGTGCACCGTCTCTGCACAAGAAATGTCCTTGCACGCACGAAATTAGTCCGCAGTCACAGACAGAAGGCAAAGCATATCCCAAAACACGTCCCGAAAGTCATTTAGTTCAATGTCATGAACAAAACCCAGTAATCCAATCCGTTATTGTTTAATCCAGCCGTGTGAAAGACGGCGCGTATGGTGAATGCCTGTCAGTGTTTACGTAGCAGATGCTAATTAGCTTCTCGAATTCTTACTGACAGAAAGCTAATGTCCAGTAGCCTACAGTTTCCAGTGTCCTGACCGTCCTCACGGAAAATGATGAGAAAAAAAAAATCAAAGAGGATAAACAATCCAACTTATCTGACCGGCGATAAAATGTCCAGCTCTGAGGGTATTAATCCAATCACAGTTCGGGCGCCATTGTAAAGGATCTGGCCAAGGATCCTTCCGTTATTCCCCATAAAAGTTACAGGTACTCAGCCGGACACGTTGTAAAGTTACTGTCTTCTGTATTTATTGCGTGCAGGATACTATCATACTCAATAGAGCGAACGCTGACGGTTCGTAAAGTAAACAAAACATACAAAAAGTTGTGTTTAACAGCACGGCTATCACAAAGACACGTCTGTCCCGCAAGCTGTATACAGAGCGAAGGCAAGGGATCGAGAGGGGGCGCCCGTGACGTCATCCCTGTAGGGCGATCATTACAAGTCTTACACTGACTTTTCCTCCTGATTCTTTTACTGAAACCATAAAATATTTGCCTTTTGAACAGGTTTTCCCCACCCATTCCAGTTTATGATTGTGTAATATGCTGAGTTTTTTTTTCTAACTCGTGCTAGGATGTCTGAAAATCAATAATGATCCAAAATATGTTGCAGTTATTTATTAATTTTATTTATTTTTTAAACAGGCTGTGCTACATATGATTGCTACATGCCAATCAATCCTAGCAGGGTGGAGATTGATTTACTCAAACTGATTTGAGTAAATCAAATTTGCACAAAAAAAATTGTTCAATACAAAGTTTTGTGGATGTTTGAAATGGTTGGGGGAATGGTTTCTCACTTGCACATAAAAATAAGCATATCTCTTGTAAAATAAGTTGCACACACAAAATTCTTTCCTGGCCTGATACAGTGACTCAAGCCATAAATAAAACCCGTAAACCCACCCATTCAAATTTATGATAATTTGTATAATATGCAAAATACATTTTTGTGAGTTATTCCTTTTATTTATGGCTGATAGTCACCTTTTTTTTTAACGTACCTTTCAATTCTATTTTCATTTCATATCAATCTTGACACTTATTCAATAGGTGATGTTAACATTTCATTATTTTTCCTATATGTAATAGATAAAATGTGCAATATCATACTAGACCTCAAGATGGCAACATGAACCTATAAAACTTAATAAACATGCATTTGAACACATTTTAAATTCTATTACAATAAATTACAAGCCATAGTACTAGACTATTTAATTCACTATTCTCAAAATTGCTTTTAATTGCATGTAAAATCAAAGTTGAGAAAGAACAATAAAATGGCATTTTCAGTCTTATTTCAAATAATGTCAATGGACTCTGGATTTATAAAAATGAACGATGAGGCAAAAAAGAGTGGCTTGTGTTGTCAGGGTGCTGCTGGAGGATCATACTTAAAAAAAAAAAAACTTTTTAAATGTATTCTCAATCCGTACAAATGTTTAAACAGCAGCTGAGAATGTTATGCTAATGTGTCTTGCTAGTTTTAGTGCATTAGAAACAGGCATCCCAGTAATATTTCTAAATGATTCATGTTCCTTTTGAATAAATACAATGTGAAACATTATATAAAACCACTGGGTGGCAGAATCAGTCAACACATGTGCAATTAAAACACTTCAGTCTAACCCAAAATACAAGAACATGTAGGCAACAATCAGTTTTCTTTTAATATATTGGTTTTCTGTGTGTCTCTTGTGCTGTATTTGAGCAAATAATTTTATCATACGGAAACAATATAGCTACTACTGCTGACATCCATGTGTCTCAGGAGACAATGGAGCACCAAGGATTAGTCTGCAGTTGGGTTGCAGCACCTGCTGTGGCTGTACAGCCCTATCCTGGAATGGCAGACTCTGCTGCAGTTGCTGCAGATATAGTCTGTACCTGGTTCTGTGGGTGTGGATGCTGCCCTCTGCTGTCTTCACTCTCTCCTCTCTTGACACTGCCGCTCTCTCCTTTGCTCACTCATCTGAATACCTGCCTCGACAGCAAGCCTCCAGCTGCTGCGGTCTGCAGCTACAGCTTTCCAACCTGCTGGATTGAGGTTGCCTGCCTTCAGATCATGTTTACAAACATCTCTGTAGTGAAGAACAGGCCTTCCTGCAGGTCTAGAGCCAATGGCAAGCTCACCATACAGCATGTCCTTGGGGATTCGGCCATCCTGCATGCGACTGACATGGCCAAGCCAGCGCAATCACCTCTGGGTGAGCAAGGCGAACATGATTGGTATTCCTGCCTGTGCCAGGATGCGCTTGTTTGGAATGTGGTCTTGCCAGGTGATGCCCAGTATCCTTCTCAGGCAGCACAGATGGAAAGCATTGAGTCTGTGCACTTGACAGGAGTACAAGGCCCATGCTTCACTACCACAGAGCAGAGTGCTGAGCATGTAGGCTTGGTACACCTTCATCTTGGTGCTGATGGTCAGCATGGAGTTTTCCCAAACCCTCTTTGCAAGGTGAACCATTGCTGTTTTGCTGATATGCATGTTCAGTTCAACATCCAGGGAGAGGTTGCTGGAGATGGTAGAGCCAAGGTAGGTGAAGTTCTCCACCACCTTGAGGGTATAGTCGCTGACGGAGATGCTTAGAATGTTGCTGATGCCTTGGCCTAAGTCTTCTTAAGGCTGATAGTGAGGCCGAACTCTATACATGCACCTGCAAGCAGCTAATAACATGCTGTAGAGCTTCCTCAGTGTGTGCAGTCAGGGCAGCAGCATCTCCAAACAGCATCTCCCTGATCTGGACAGTCCGCACTTTGGTCTTTGCACAGAGGCGAGCAAGGTTAAAGAGGTTCCCATCACTTCTTGTGTGGAGATATATGCCATCCTCTGACTGGCTGAAAGCAAAGGACAGCAGCAGGGAGAAAAATATGCCAAAGAGTGTTGGGACAAATATGCACCCCTGCTTCACTCCGCTCCTGATTGGAAATGGATCTGAGGGTGAGCCATTGTACTGGACAATACCTTGCATGCCTTCATGAAAAGAGGTGATCAACCTCAGGAGCTTGGGGGGGGGGCATCCAGTCCCTTCCAGCAGGGTGAACAGACCTTTCCTGCTGACAAGGTCAAAGGCTTTTGTCAGATCCATGAAGGTGATGTACAAGGGTTGTCTCTGCTCTCAGCACTTCTCTTGCAGCTGCCTCAGTGAAAAGATCATGTCAACTGTTGATCTTCCTGTGCTGAATCTGCATTGTGCCTCAGGGTATACACGTTCTGCAAGTACCTGGAACCTGTTCAATACTACATGGGTGAAGGTCTTCCCAATAACACTGAGGAGGGATATTCCATGGTAGTTGTTGCAGTCACTGCAGCTGCCTTTGTTCTTATACAGTGTGATGATGTTGGCGTCATACATATCCTTCCTCCCAGCACTGTAACATGAGCTTGTGCAAATAGTGCAGAAGAACGGACTTCTTGCCAGCCTTGATAACCTCAGGGGGAATGCCATCCTTTCCTGGAGCTTTGCCACAGGCTAGGGAGTCGATGGCCTTGCTGAGTTCCTTCATGACAGACAGGGGATTGATATGCTCAAATGCTATGTCAGTGACAATGTTCTCCTTGGAGTACAGCTTCTGATAATGCTCTGCCCATCTCTCCATCTGCTTTGTTTTGTCTGTTATGATGTTGCCAGAAGCGTACTTCAAGGGTGCAAGCTTGGTGGCACTGGGGCCAAAGGCTTTCTTCATGCAAATCGTACATGGCACAGATTTTGCCACAGTCAGCAGAGAGTTGGATGCTCTGGCAGAAGTTCAGCCAGTATTTGTTGGCACATTGTCTAGCTATCCTTTGGGCATTGTTCCTGGCTTTCCTGAGTACAGGGAGTGTCTTCTCTGAGGGCTCTCTCTTGTAGTTGAGCAGTGCTGCACACTTGGCTGCAATAATTATTGGCTCAAGTTCAGCAATTCCTGCTTCAAACCAGTCTGGATTCCACCTCTCTCTCGCCGAAGGTGTCCAAGGTGGCATTGTAGATGCCATTATGAATGTGGATCCATCTTTCTTCAGCATTGCCTGTGAGGCAGTCCTTCAAGGCTTCTCCAATGGAGCATTCACACAGGTCTGGGATTGCTGTCCTGGCTGTTTCCTCTAGTTCTGTCCTTAACTTCCAGCCTTGAACTGTGCAATAAACTAAACTAAACAACATTTATTTTAGTTTATTGTTGTTTGAATGCCACATGGCATTCAAAGCATTCACACAGGTCTGGGGTTGCTGTCCTGGCTGTGTTGATATGTGGGCATTCTTTCTGCTTATAGAGATGGATTAATTTGGGCTGAAGACGCACCTTGCTGCTGACCAGGGAGTGGTTGGTGTCACAGTCAAGTCAAGTTTATTTGTATAGAGGTCTTTGACCTACGTCACGGTTTCCATAGCGACAATGTATATCCGCCATTTT
>JAODJS010000014.1:6620544-6631036 GCA_027576325.1 Sciades assimilis | reverse complement strand
CACTGCTTCAGATGGGTTAAATGCAGAGGATGAATTTCACTGTGCTTGAAGTGTGCATGTGACAAAGGTTTCTTAAAAAACTTTCAAGCACCACTGTATGTTTCCATGCATCCTGGTATGTGAATCAAAGAGAACAACAGAGAAATAGAAATATGGTAGGAATTTAAAAGGCTTGCACATGGTTTATGGTCAGTGTTAGAAACTAATATATATAATATTTTTTCCAATGACAATCAGTTTCGAAGCATAGTAAAGTTAATGGAAATTTTGACCTTATTTTTCCTGTACATAAATGGAGATAACTGACTGACCTGAATCACTGAGTGACTTTATCAGTAAGCACAGAGTGATATCAAATTCAATGATAAATAAGAGATCAAAGAGAAAAACAAGATTCACTGCAGTGCACGTGATTCCCTTTGTTTAAAAGAATGCTGATTTTAGCAAACAGTTTGTAGCGTCAATGCTTATTCAACACAGTAAATCTTAACATTATAAAACATAGAAAGAAATTATAGTGAACACTATCTTTTCCTGCCCAGATGTACAGTTACTTGTGCAGTTTTACATTGGGGGGCACATAAACCTGCAAAATGCTACTGGGGAGCATTGGTTGATTTTATGCATTTGGGAGATGTGAGCAATTCTCTCATTCAGCTATGTTTCATGTAGATTATGAATATTATGGTGATTATAGGGGTGCATCGTATGCAGATGACATAACTAAGGGTTTTTTGGATAGTAACGTTCATCAACATAGCTGAAGCTAATTAATTATGTATTTATCCTTGCTCATTTCTATGTTGTATGACACTTCAGACATATATTCATTCATACACTATTCCATGCATTCAATTTTCCACTGTTTTTTACATTACTTTGGAAGAATAAGGATGAATGAAAGTGATATAATTGGAGTATCAGAGTGAAAACATTGGTCCCTCATGTTTATGCTTGAAATGAACACATTACTTATGTTATTCAATTTATATAATTAAAGCTGCACTTTTTAATGTTGGCTGCCAATACTACTGGGATTCAATGTAAGTGCTGGCACTGCATATCTCTTGGCAAAAACTAATTAGTTAATTATTTTATGTCATTTTGAGCTGGTAATTTTCTTCAGCAATTTTCTTATATTCATTCATCAAGTATATTAGGTATATATCGATATATTTCCCAGATATTTTTCTCAACTATCACATTTTTCCAACACAATTATCCCTGTTTAAATTAAAAACGTGTTTAAACATGTAATTTTTTAACAGTACTATGTAGAATTTTTTTTAATTGTTTTGACACTTGGTTGCAGACAGTTCACAATAATGTGTATATTGTATATGAGACTTTTTTATTTAACTATAATAATCTGTTCAAGGCCAGTCTACTAGTCTTCTAAATGTTTGATGCTTCCTGTCTAACTAACTCTTTATCCTGTATAGGGTTATTTCAGTGATCCTTGGAATGTTTTTGACTTCCTCATCGTAATTGGCAGCATTATAGACGTCATTCTGAGTGAAATAAATGTGAGTATAATACCACCATTTAAGAAAATTAATTATGTATATGAGAGAGACAAATTTACTGGGTCATACATGTTTTTCTCTGTCTAACATCATGAAAACTAACTTAGCTTTACCTTTTAATGCAGTTATGACAAGTTTTCTTTTTTAACCACTCTCTCATTTTTTTTTTTACATCATTTGCTGTTGTTTACTTTCTCACTTCCTTCTACATATTTTCCTCCCACATTTTATTTCTGCATTCCCCCCACCCTATGCAATGTAGCATTCATTCATTCATTCATTGTCATGCTTTGCATACATTTGACTCTCCTTGAAGTAGGTAGCAGTAGCTGCCTCAGAGGTTAAAGAAAGTAGTCTCTCTTTGAATCTGTCTGCCTGTACATCTCTTGGCAAAAACTAATTAGTTAATTATTTCATGTCATTTTGGGCTGGGGATTTTCTTCAAATTAATTAGGTTTAACTACTGGTGGCTTCCTAATCCTTTAATGTTGTCATAATCATCAGTTCAGTTCATCATCTCTGTTAGTCAAATTATACGCTTACCTTGAGGTATATATCTACACAAAATAATCCATAAAAAGAAAACCTGTTTTTTAGAAGATATTTATGGATGTGTTTTAAAAAAATCAAACACTGAAATTTCTAATTTAGATAAGTATTCACAGTGCCTTTGTCTAAAGGCACACTGAGTTGACTTCGGGTGCATCCTGTATGCTTTCAATACATGGTAAGGGCAAAAGTATAGAGACTCCTAATTATTACACCCAATTGTGAGCCTTTACCAAACTGTTGCCACAATATTGAAAGCACATAGTTGCTTATACTGTCTTTGTAGCACAAAATTATCTAGAATGTTTTTGTATGACATGGAAGCATTCCACATCTGCTCCACATAGACTCTCCACTGGTGTCCCACAAGGCTCAGTACTTGATCTGCTTCTGTTCTCCCTCTATACTCAATGTCTTGGTGAAGTCAAATCCTCATATGGGTTTTCCTACCACACTGCTATGTGGATGACACTGAACCCATCCTCCCCATTCGTCCCTCAGACACTCAGCATGTCTGGCAGAAATCATATCATGGATGACAGCACACTCGATGATACTTAATACCAGCAAAGCAAAACTACTGTTCATTCCAGGAGATTCATCCCCATGTTATCTTGTGATCTGATATTCTGTCTCTGCACACAACCTTGGGCTATCAACTGTCCCACTCTCACAGTGCTAATCTGACATGCTAATGCTGATTTCTCCTTTAAAACATCAGAAGGATTTGTCCATTTCCATCTACACAGGTCACTCAGGTACTTGTTCAGTCCCTTGTCAATTTCAGACTGGATTGCTGCATCATTCCTGACAGATCTGCCTCTGAGTGCCATTCAACTTTAGCAATTGATCCAGAATGCAGCTGCACAACTTTTTTCAACTTTCCTAAGATCTCCCATTACACAACATTGCTCCCTCTAGTGGCTTCCTATCGCTGCTGGATCAGATTTAAAACACTGATGCTGGTCTACTAAGCTGAAAGCCACCAGAACCCATCTACCTCAAAGCACTTATCACACTCCATTCTGCACCATGCTCCCTCCAGTCCTCTAACATTGGTCAAATGATCCCACCATCTCTCAAGGTATTAGGAAGGCATGTATCAAGACTGTTCTCTGTTCTGGCACCTCAGTAGTGGAATGAACTTTCCATAAGTGTCGAAACAACTGAATCACTGGCAGTCTTCAAATGACAAGTAAAGATCTACCTCTTCATGAAGTGCTTAAATTAGTACTTAAAACATAATAACTTGAAGGGCACTTGGTAAAGTGCATACCTCTGCCAAGCCACCAATTAGAATATTAGAATCCCCCCCTAAAAAAAAAAAAAAAGATTCACATGCATATCTGGATCCTGGACCCACATAAATATCCAGATTTGTTTTAAAATTGAATCAGAATCAAGTTTTGTTTTTTGCCAAGTACAGTCTCTCATACAAGGAATTTGCTTTGGTGATTGGTGCTTGAACAGTTAAAATAGAAGACT
This sequence comes from Sciades assimilis, assembly GCA_027576325.1. Lineage (NCBI taxonomy): Eukaryota > Metazoa > Chordata > Actinopteri > Siluriformes > Ariidae > Sciades > Sciades assimilis. The sequence goes on along the minus strand of JAODJS010000014.1, from coordinate 6,627,476 downwards.
TCAGCAAAGACAAAAATAAAAAGTAAAAAGTAGTTATGTACGTAGAACAAGAAATAGAATAATCTGAAATATACAAATTGAAAAGTGGACATATTTAAGGGGTATGTGCATGACTTGTTGGAGTCCAAGCTGTACAGTATGTCCGGAATATGCCAAAAAAACAGGTCACATGGTGATGATGAAGATGGAGAAGAGATAGGATAAGAATGTGTGAAAGAAAGAGAATATGTGTCATAGGCAAGTCAATAACCAAGCTGTACAGTGTGAGCTGGAATTTGCAATAAAGGTTCACAGAATGAAGATGTATGACATGACCTTGAAATGTGCAAAAATGCAGTTCAAATGCATTAATGTCATTAACCGGAAGTGTGAGGTTAAAGTCCGTGGGGGTCTCTGACCTTATTAATGAGGCCAGCTGCAATGGGGAAAAAGCAGTCCTTATGGCATGAGGTTTCAGTTCTAATGGAAAGCAACCTCTTATCAGAGGGGAGTGGTTCAGAAAGTTTGTGTCCAGGGTGGGAGGGGTGAGCCACAATCCTTTCTGCTCTCCTCAGGGTCCTGGACTCATACAGGTCCTGACGAGATGGAAAGTTGAAGCCAATTGTCCTCTCAGCAGAGCAAATGATGTGCCTTGTCTGCCCTTGTCCCTGGCAGTGGCAGCAGCATACCAGACAGTGATGGAGGAGGTGAGGATGGACTCAATGATAATGGTGTAGAAGTGCACCATCATTGTTTTTGGCAGACTGAACTTCTTTAGCTGTTGCAGGAAGTACATCCTCTGCTGTACCAGGTATATGTCTCTCACTTAAGGTTCTGGGTGATTATAGTGCCCAGGAAGTGGAAATACTCCACAGAGGTTACTGGGGAGTCAAACAGGGTAATGGGGGAAGGTGTGGCAGAGCTCCTCCTGAATCCTACAATCATCTCCACTGTCTTGAGATCATTGAGCTGTAAGTTGTTCTGAGTGCACCAGGACATGAGATGGTCAATCTCCCACCTGTAGGCAGACTCATCCTCATCAGAGATGAGTCCAATGAGGGTGGTGTTCTCTGCAAACTTCAGGAGCTTGACAGACTGATGACTTGAAGTACAGATGCTGGTGTACAGGAAGAAGAGCAGAGGAGAGAGGATGCAGCCTTGGGGTGAAGCCGGTGCTGATGGTTCAGGAGTCAGAGATGTGTTTCCCCACCTCCACATGCTGCTTCCTGTCAGACAGGAAGTCAGTGATCCACCTGCAGATGGAGTCAGGCACATTCACCTGGGACAGCTTGTCCTGCAGAAGAGCTGGGATGATGGTGTTGAAGGCAGAACTGAAATCCACAAATAGGATCCTAGCATAGGTTCCTTGGGAGTCCAGGTGCTGGATGATGAAGTAAAGAGCCATGTTGACAGCATCATTGGCAGATCAGTTGGGTATGTAGGCAAACTGCATAGGGTCTAGGAGTGGGTCAGTCAAGGCTTTGAGATGGTAAAGCGCCAGGCACTTGAAGGATTTCTTGACTACAGAAGTCAGGGTGATGGGTCTGTAGTCATTTAATCTTGTGATCCTTGGCTTTTGGGAGACAGGGATAATGCTGGAGGCCTTGAAGCAGGCTGGCACATGGCATGTCTCCAGTGAGGTGTTAAAGATATCTGTGAACACTGGAGACAGTTGATTTGCACAATGCTTCAAGGTAAATGGTGAGACTGAGTCAGGACCTGCTGCTTTATGGGGGTTCCATTTCTTAAAAAGCTTGTTAGTGTCTCTCTCCAGAATGGAGAGAGTTGAGGCTCTGGTGGAGGGAGGATAGGCTGCCAAGGTTTGAAGTTGTAGAGACACCCTGGCAGCAGTAGAGGTGAAGGAGGTAGTGAGGGTGGTGGGCTGGAGTGTGGAGTCATGGGGGGTATTACCAGGACAGTTTCATTGTCTTTCAAAGTGACAGTAGAACTCATTCAGTTGGTTGGCCAGGCACAAGTCATTAACAGAGTGAGAAGCTGAAAGTTTGTGGTTAGTGATCTGTCTGAGCCCTTTCCAGACAGATGTAGAATCATTGACTGAGAACTGGTTTTGGAATTTCTCAGCGTACAGACGTTTAGCTTCTCTCACTGCCTTGCTAAACCTGTTCCTAGACTCTTTAAACCTATCCCTGTCTCCACTTCTGAATGCTTCTTCCTTTTGCCACCTTAGCTGTCTGAGCTAATCTGTGAACCAGGGTTTGTCATTATTGTAACTCACCCTGGTTTGTGATGGAATGCAGCAGTCATCACAGAAGCTGATGTAGGACATCACAGCCTCTGTGTACCAGAGATGAGGACTCAAGTCTGAGACTCGGACTCGAGTTGCACTTAAGTCGCACAAACAATGACTTGAGACTTGACTCGAGTCGCACTTAAATTGCACAAACAATGACTTGAGACTTGACTCGGACTTGCTCTCAATGACTTGAGACTTGACTTGGACTTGGAAAAAATGACTTGTGAACATCTCTGACATTAACCGAAGCTCTTGATTTGTATCTGCATGATTTCATGCACTGTGCTGCTGTCAAGGGATCGGCTGATTAGAGAACTAGCAGGTGTATGGGTGTACCTAATAAAGTGGGCGGTGAGTGTAGATATACATAGTATACCTTTAAAAACTTTCAAGGTACATCAATGGACTGTACTTTGTTTTTAGAGTAATTTAAAGCTATACACCATGTATATTGCCAGGTAAAAGATCCACAATAAATTTGCAAACAATATCACCCCAGCAACTAGGAAACGTGCAGTTCAGCACCTTTTTTTTTTTTTCTGAGTGTACATTGGTGAATGGGTTCAACTCTGTCAGATATTATTATACATTCACTAATACTAGTGTGCACTTTGCTAAACACTTGACATTTAGAATGACTCATGTAACCAGTAAATTAAAAATGAAAAGATTCTTTGTTCGATGGAAAGGAAACGGGCAATAGGGAGGAAGTATCCTCACTCACCATGTGAAAACTTCCCTCCATCTGAAATGTCTGAGTTCCCTTGAGAGCTTTTCACAGACTGATTCATGTTGGTCATGACTCATCGTAGCTTCTCTGTTGTTCTCACTCCTCGTGCTCTGAAGTGAGCTTCTGCCAGCCGATGTGTGTCCAAGAAGAATACAAGAGCATATCTTAACTAATGATATGAATCATTTACTATGTAACTTTCAAGGTTAAGAATGATAACACATTTTACAACCCAAGCCTGGAGTATAAATAGAGCTCATATGTGCAAAGTATTGCCATTAAATGGATACATTATATATTAGACTTAATAATGTTGTAAACATTTATGGCCTGTGAGTGTGTGTATAACTGGGTGTGTGACAGAAAGAGAGACTTTTGCCTTTAAGGTTACAGTCAGTGATTGTGATTGTGGGTTAAACCAAATCAATGCATGTTGGGAAGCAAAAGAATAAACAGGGCCGGGGAGCATTGCTCCAACATCTCCTTGATAGAAATATACAGTATATTTGGGATGCTTGTAACTGGAACAGGCTGTTCTGATTGCTACTTGTTTTGGTTCATTAAATCCTTGAGCTTTATCTTTGCTAGCACATTCTGCTCTCTGCTTCACAAAGGTTATGTTAACCAGCGATATCTTACTTCTCTTCATAAAACGATGATCCTGATGGGTGATGTAATGGTACATAATGTCACTCTTCTTGCAGTATAGTCTAAACCAGGGATGAAATGCTTCATCACCCATTTACGTTATACATAGATAACTTAAGCTCCGTCCACACGAGTACACAGCCTCACCCAATACGCTGTCATTTAAAAAAAAAAATCTCCGTAAACACGGCGCCGTTTCGATTCACTGGAAATGACCCAAAACCCTGTAGTACATTGCCAGGCCTGTAGACTGTGGCGACATGACGCCGCGGGACCAATACACTAAATCCGGAAGAGACGCCATGGAGCATGCGCATACGGTCGCGCGCTGTTTTCAAAACAAGCTCATAACACAGGAAGTTTTGTTGCTCCTTGCAGTAATATGAAAGTGGATGGTTTTGTTGGAGCAGCTATAATAAACCGAGCTGTTTCTGCAGTGTGAGCACAAGCCTGTAGTCCGCTGTGGTTATTATGACTCGTCTAGCGGCGGGGCCTGAGGTTAAAGGTTAGAGAGGCGGGGCTTATACATCAGTTTCTGAAAATATCCGCTTCTCTGTCCACACGGCACCGGGCTATCCGGCGTTTTCGGATTTATCCACTCTGGGAGGAGTTTAAAAAAAAAACGTTTTCACACCTTGAAAAAAACGGACCTGTCTGGACGAGAGGCTGAAACGATAAAGTTTTTATGCGGAACCACCAAAATCATCCTTGTGTGGATGGGGCCTTAGTTATGACAAAAACAGATTCGTACGACCTAGCTGAACAGAGAGCCTAACTGTACTCAGATGTATAAAAGGATTGTATTAAGCCTTAGGCAGTGTCCTACCTGGCCCTGAAAAAGCCCGGCATCCTGAACTGTGCTGTCAGGCTTGTTTAACTGCTCATAAGTGTTACTCATGTACTTGTTCCACAACCGAGTCTCCTTTTCTGATGGGATATTAAAGAGAGTCCTCATCTCTTTCTCAATGGTATCTAAATCAGGATGACAAACCATTAGGAAAATTGCACAGTATTCAGGCAGTCTGCAGGCATCTTCATTGCCACTCTAAAAAATTTAATAAATACATTTAAAAGCAGATTTCTAGCAGTAATGTACCAAAGATGAAACTCGCATTTACAGTACCAGTCAAAAGTTTGGACACACATATGGGTTTAACTATTTTCTACATTGTAGAACAATACTGAAGTCATCACAACTTTTACACAAGTTAATTTTTTAAAATGTAACTCAAGTTAATTAGTGCCTTCTTAATGTGTTTGAGACAAAAAATCTTGAATTAGACGGTGTCCAAACTTTTAACCAGTAATGTAGGTAAAAACGGTACAACATGAAGCACAATTTGTAGGAAAATAATGCACAAGGACAGAATTATCTAAACAATTTATGATGGTGAGCATACATTTTTACCAATAAGGGTATCTGCTGTTCCTCAGCTACCTCTAGTTGAACTTGACTCAAACCGGTCACTGGCCTTATATTGTGTGCGTGCATGCAAGATGATCTTTGAGGAAAACTTAATTGCCTAAAAATCTTACATTTATATGGATGTTGAGTTTAAGACAGTTTAATACTTAAGGCAGACATTTAAAATATCTGAAGAACCTACGGACACGAAAAAGGTATGATGTCCCGACAGACAACTTGGTGATATAACTGAAGTCATCAATAATATAATTGAAGTGCAAGACAAAAGGTTTTAAGATGCACAAATCCAATACATGCAAATATGATTAGCACCGAGATTGAAATCTTTATGAAGTCATGATGTTAAGTTGATGCTCTCGTACCAATCGTGTCAGCTTTGCTGAAATGCCGAGTGACCACGTTGTCCATGTTGTCATTCTCACACAGGTTCAGCTCCAGTAGATAGACTTCTACTTTACAGTGCTTCACAAACATGCCATGCTCAACCACCTAGGGAAGATTGATTAATGCTGATAAATTCAAATATGCATAAAGTCGGGGAAAATGTTCAAATTGTTGGCCACTGGAAAAGGTTGACCCAAAAATGGTCAAACGTAGCATTTTTGGTTTTCAGCAGGAGGGCCCCACACAACCCGAAAAAGGTCTTAAATAATTTCCAAATAATATTTATAGTGAAGATAATTTAGAAAAATGAATCATGCAATATTCCCGCGACTGTGCCAGTGTTGTGCCGAATTCCCTTTTGTATCCAGATGCATTACAGCATAAGCATACCCAACAAATGCTGCATATTTACATGAGAATTCTCTTCCTTTTATTCTCATTCAGATTCTGGTATATTTTGGTTTTTATTTTTTGACACAGTAAACACGAGAAGAATGACAAAGCCCAACAAAGACCATTATGATGAAAGCAAACTTTAAACCAAAAAAAAAAAAGTGTTTCCGGTAACCCGAACAACTGAGAATTTCTGCGTTGAAATTGCCGACCGTAAAGTTATTACAAATTTCCCTCAATATTTTAGTGTAAGTGGCATTAGTGTGTCAATTCTTTGCTTCAATGCATTTAAATTATGAAAGAAATGATAAAAAGGAAAATGTTTTGCCAATTCTGCATAAACATGGGCGCAGCCATCTCACGCAGAACATAACTCGAACTCTTGCGATATTCACGTCGATCTTGTGAGTCGTCTGATAAACTAACAATGGCGGCCACTGACAATGTCTCCGCATATTTTAGTTAGTGACTAGTCACAATTTAAGTTTTTTTTTCATTTAATGATTAAAACTTATTTTATGACGTAGTATTACGGAAGCATATTGCTGCCACAAAAAAAAAAAACTGGCTTAGTATCAAGTAATTACGTGAGAATATATTGTTATAACAAAGTTACCACGTTTTTACAATATATTTATCATGGAATAACCACATTATTTCATGATATTTTCATGTAATAATGTGAAAACACCTTATCAAGAAATAATGTGAAAGTATGGTTTAACGCCCTAGGTTAGGCTACTTCCATTAAAAGCAGACGGTCTAGCCTAGCCTACTGTAGAACTTTAGTCGAGCAAAAACATGGCTGAATCCTGAATTACTCAGTTTTGTATAAATAGGGGGCTACATAGACAGCAAAATGTAGTGTTTTTCCTGCCATGGAAGTGCACTTGTATACTGAGGAGGAAGCAATTTGCATCACAGCCTTGAATGAGGATTCAAAATGGCGCCTCGGCTCAGTTTTCCAAGTGCACTTCCATGGCAGGAGAAACATTACATTTTGCCGCCTATGTCGTCCCCTATTTATACAAAACTGAGTCGTTCAGGATTCAGCCATGTTTTTGCTCGACCAAAGTTTCAAAGATGAAAACAGCTTTAATAAAGTAACGCATAGTATT
>JAODJS010000014.1:2068601-2094867 GCA_027576325.1 Sciades assimilis | reverse complement strand
CCGAGCTCTTTCAACCAGACAACTGTCATGTGTGCATTGTTTAGATGACTGAAAAGTGTCTACAATAAAGAGTTTTTCTTGGAAACTCAGTTAGTCCTGCCGTCTCTGTGTTCCACCCACACCTGAGTTGTTACAGTGGCATTCTGTTGACATGTCCATCCCACCTGACATAAATTTTAGCCTAGATGAGAGTGGTTTTGAATTATTAATCCTGAAGAGTTATTTATTGGTTATCTTCTCCTTCCATGTCTTGCCACTGATAAATATGAGGTTTCTCGTGTGAAATGCACTGAGTTGAGATCATTCTTGTGAGTGGTATGTTGGCCAGCATTCCACTCCATAGGGCAATATGTTCAAGATACAGGCTTCATAGACTCTTACTTTGGTGTGTACTGACAGGTGCTTGTACTGCCACACTCGACTGGTCAAAGAACCCAAAGTGGAGGCTGCTTTTCCTCATCTGGTTGAGATTTTAATGTCCAATAATGTATTATGAGTCAATGTCCAACCAAGATATGTAAAATTTTGAACATCATAGAGAGTTGTGTCTTTGATGTTGAAAGAGTGAGTCTTGGCTGCTTGTGAAATAGTAAGAGTTTTTTTCAAGCTGATTGTAAGTTCAAACTTATCACATGAATCTGAGGAACAATCAAGCAGGGCTTGTTCTGGACTTGAAGCACATAGTGCAGCATCATCAGCATAGAAGAACTTCCTGACAATAAACTCCTGAGTCTTTATCTTGGCCTTGAAACATGTGAGGTTGAAGAAATTTCCATCATCTCATGTAAGTAAGGACACTCTAATATGATTGTCTACATTTTTGTAAGCATACATGAATATGTAGGAAAAATATATACCGCACAGTGTAGGTTTTAATACACATCCTTGTTTTATTCCTAGTTTGATAAGAAAGCTAGGGGATAATTCACCATCAAATTGTATTCTTCCTTGCATTTCATCATGAAAAGACTTTGAGTGAAAGATGAGTGGGAGGACTACCAGTTGTCTGAAGGATGAGAAACAAGGACTCTCTGTCTACCAGGTTAAAGGCCTTCATCAAATCTACAAATGCCAGATAAAATGTCACAATCCAGCCTAGAACTTCCACATCCTGACCTGCACCTTTGCATGCTACTCTGCATTTTCCCCATTCTCCCTGTGCTGCTCTAGCACACCTGCTATGCATTTACTGATGAGCCACTCTATATAAACACAATAAGGAGAATTACATGACACAGAAAAATACTCACCGTCATGTCAAATTCACACTTTTTTTTCTCGCTGCCTTTCTCTGGTTTCCTCACTTGGATTACGTTATGGATTACGAGATTTCCGTGCCATTTTTTGGGATTTTGTCAGCTGTGCTCGGATTTCCCCTGGGATTATTATGACTGTTACACTGTGTCCACTCTGCTGTCCTTGGTATTGGCCAGGATATTTCAGATTGTGCTACTATGCCTGCTTCCTGCCTGATCTCTTCACCATCCTACTCATCAGGTATGCCTCAGTTCTAATCTGTAGTTGCTCATTGGGTCCTATCTGCACCTGTGGCCTCCAGTCTGTGACAGACTGGATTTCTACCATGAATGACTCCCTTGAACCTATTGTGCTTGGCCTTCCCTGGTTATATCTCCATAACCCCCATATTAACTGGAGTGATGGAACCGTCCTTTTCTGGAGTACTCACTGCCTAAATACCTGTCTGTCTTCTGCTGAGACTCCTCTGGCCCTTCATGTCATCAGTCCTGATGAGACAAGAGAGCTTTCCAATGTGCCCCCCAAATATCTGGACCTTTGTTTGGTCTTCAGTAAGGCTCGCACCAACTCACTTCCTCCCCATCAGCCCTATGATTGTACCATAGAGCTGTTACCTGGAACTACACCTTCCAGGGGTCATATCTATTCTCTTTCCCCACTGGAGCATGAGGCCATGGACAAATACATCCCAGAGTCACTATCAGCTGGCATTATGCATCCATCTTCTTCCCCACCTGGAGCAGGGTTCTTTTTGGTGGAAAAGAAAGATAAGTCTCTCAGGCCCTGCACTAACTAATGGGGACTATATGCTATTATTGTTAAGAACCGCTACGCCCTACCACTCATGTCCACTGCATTCTAACTACTTCAGGGAGCTCAGTTTTTCACTAAGTTAGACCTCTGCAATGCCTACCATCTGGTGTGAATAAAGGAAGGAGACAAGTGGAAGACTGCATTCAACACTCCTACTGGCCACTACAAATACTTGGTTCTTCAGTTTGGGCTCACTAACACCCCTTCTGTCTTCCAAGCTCTGATCAATTACATTTTATGGGATTTTATTAACCAGTTTGTCTTTGTTTATCTTGATGATGTTCTCATCTTCTCCCCCACACTGAAGGTCCATTGACTCCATGTCAGACAGGTCCTGCAATGGCTCCTAGAGAACCAACTTTTTTTTGCCACAGCAGAGAAATGCAAATTTCCAAGTGCACAGTTTCATTCTTGAGCTTTGTGATATCCCCTTGGTTGGTCCAAATGGACCACAACAAGGTCAAGGCAGTCTCTGGTGGCCCATTCCCTCTTCCTGCAAGGATCTGCAGCCCTTTTTGGGGTTTGCCAACTTCTATCAGAGGTTTATCAAGAACTATAGCACCATTGCTGCTCACCAGACTGAACTCACGTCTTCCAAGCGTCCCTTCTCATGGACCAACCACACTGAGGGTGCCTTCTCGTCTCTTAAGAGCAGATGCTCCACAGTGCCTGTTCTCATAATCTGCTTTAACTTTGTGCTTTCTTTTAGACCAGGCTCTAAGAATGTCAAGCCAAACGGTCTTTCCAGGCGGTTTTCTCTAAACTCTCAGCAAGGCACCATTGAGCCCATCCTCCCTGCTCATTGTCTTGTGGCTGATGCCCAGCTCGACATAGAAACTGCTGTCCAAAATGCCCTGCCCAGTGATCTGAGACCAGGAAATGGCCAACCCAACTGCCTTTACATGCCTCCTTGTATGTGCTCCCAGGTGCTTCAGTTGGGGCACAGCTCCACCCTAGCCTGTCACCCTGGGGCAGCCTGGACCCTTGCTGTCCTCAGGCAACATTTCTGGTGACCTACCATGTGGCAGGATGTTAGGACCTTTGTGGTGGCCTGTGAAGTCTGCTTCGGAAACAAGACAAGAAACCAACCTGCAGCCAGACTATTAAGACCCTATCCTGTGCCTCACTGTCCTTGGTCCCACATTGTGGTGGGTTTTGTCACTGGCCTCCCCAGCTCTAAGGGTAACACTTGCATCCTGATGATTGTCGATCACTTCTCCAAGGCTGCTCACTTAGTTCCCCTCCCTAAGCTGCCTTCAGTGAAGGAGACGGCAGAATTGTTGTTCAACCTTGTGTTCCAGAGTCATGGTCTGCCTATGGACATTGTGTCTGACAGAGACTCTCAGTTCTCTGCTTACTTCTGGAAGGAATTCTGCAAATTCATTGGGGCTACTCCCAGCCCCTCCTTGGGATACCATCCCCAGATTACTGGGCAGATGGAGCATAACAATCAGAAGTTAGAGGTTGCCCTATGATGCCTAACATCCAGTGATTCTTGCTCCTGGAGCCAGGCACTTCCTTGGACTGAATATATGCACAACAGCCTTCCCTCATTGTCCACTGGGCTGATTCCTTTTCAGTGTTGTCTCAGTTACAATTCTGCAAATTCATTGGGGCTATTCCCAGCCCCTCCTTGGGATACCATCCCCAGATTATTGGGCAGATGGAGCATAACAATCAGAAGTTAGAGGTTGCCCTATGATGCCTAACATCCAGTGATTCTTCCTCCTGGAGCCAGGCACTTCCTTGGACTGAATATACACACAACAGCCTTCCCTCATTGTCCACTAGGCTGATTCCTTTCCAGTGTTGTCTCGGTTACCAGCCCCCTGTTTTTCCTGAACAGGAAGAGGAGTCATCTGTCCCTTTTGGCCCAAGCCTTGGTCTGATGCTGCTGAAGAGTTTGACTTGTGTCAGATGTCACCTGTTACGTTCCAGTCACGCACACAAGAGGAGGGCAGATCAACATCACAGGCCAGCTCCTGTTTACTGCCAAGGACAAAGGGTCATGTTGTCCACACCCAATCTCCCACTCAAGGTCCCCTCCCATAAGCTGGCTCCCAGGTTTGTTGGTCCCTTTCCTATTTTTAAGGTTATTAATGACACAACTGCGAGATTGTCATTGCCCAAGTTTATACGGCATGTCCACCCATATTTTCATATCTCCCAACTCAGACCCCTGTTCTCTAGCCCCTTCTACCCCCCTTCCAAGGCTCCTCCCCCTCCCAGGATCATCGATGAAGATGAAGCCTACACAGTCAGAAAACTATGAAAGGTCCATTGACAAGGTTGGGGGTTACAGTATCTGGTTGACTGGATAGGTTATGGCCTGGAGGAATGGTATTAGGTGCCAACACATTTCTTCCTTGACCTTGCAATAATCAGGGATATCCACCACAAGAATCCAGAAGCTCTGTCTGGGACACCCAGAGGTATCGGGGGTACTGTCAAGACCCAGCCCAGAACTTCCAACCCAGTGCTCCATTCTGCATTTTCCCCATTCTCCCTGCACTGTGCTAGCACACCTGCTATGCATTTACTGATGAGCCACTAAACACAACGAGGAGAATTACATAACACAGAATAATACTCGCCATCATGTCAAGTCAAGTTTATGTTCATATTTTTTTTCTGCGGTCTTTCTCTGGTTTCCTAACTTAGAATATGCTGTGGATTACAAGCTTTGCCTGTGTTTTTTTGGTATTTTTTGACTGTTATTTTGACTCAGGATTCTGTTTTTTCCTGGCATTGTTTTGTCAGCTCTGCTTGGATTTCCCCTGGAATTATTGTGACTGTTACATTGTGTCCACTGTGCTGTCCTTGGTATTGGCCAGGATCTTTCAGACTGTGCTGTTACGCTTGCTTCCTGCCTGATCTCTTCACCATCCTACTCATCAGGTATGCCTCAGTTCTAATCTGTAGTTGCTCATTGGGTCCTATCTGCACCTGTGGCCTCCGGTCCATGACATAAAGTGGTTGCCTTTGCTTTTGACTTTTCTTGTAGTTGTCTTACAGCAAATATCAGATCAGTGGTTGAATGTTGCAGTCAAAAACCACACTGCGAATCTGGGTATATTCTTTTGGCTATTACCTGAAGGTGCTTCAGTAAGATATGAGCTAGTACTTTACCATTGACACTCAATAATGAGATGCCATGGTAATTACTGCAATCTCAATGATCAGCTTCATTCTTGTATGAGGGAATGATTTTGGTAACTTTGAAGTCCTGTGGGACATATTTGGAAACCCAACACTTCAGGATAAGTTGGTGCAGGTAATTGGCTAATGGTAGTAAACCTGCCTGAAGAAGTTCAGCAGGAATTTAATCTGCTCCTGCATTATTGCCTTTGCTCAGATTTTGCACTCTAGATATTATCTCATCTAGTTCAGGTTCAGTGTCAAGGTGGTTTTGGAGTTGAAAGGTGGGAAGGTTGGTAAGAGTCTCAAGGCAAACATGACCTTCTGTACCATAGAGTTCATTCTCATGCTCTACTCATCTGCTGAGTTTCTGAGATTTATCACTGATGACAGTTCCATCTATTCTTTTAACCATTCCACATGTTTGAATAGTGGGTCCAGTAGCCAATTTTATGGTCTCAAACATAATTTTTGTTTCCAAAGATTCTTGTGGTTGCTATATGGGAGCACAGGGAGTTCTAGTAATCCTGAACACATTTTTGTATTTTTTTTTTAGCCAGGGACTTTGCAGTACGATAGTTCTCTTGAGCTTGTCTTGTTGGTCCAGAATTTAGTCGAAGAAGAGCTTCACTTTCTTCCTCTAGCACAGATTGGATCACATCCAGCGAGGAATTGTCTCAGTCCAGATTTTTTTATTGGTCCAAATGTCTGCAAAGCTATGTCATGGCCAGTAGCTTTTAGACTCAGTATCATTTCAGATCTTCTTCAGTTGTTTTTCTAATTTGTGACAATATTCTTCCTTGAGATCTGGAAACATTGTTTTACTTATATCAATCTTCTTAGAATGTTTGATCTGATGATGATAAGGTCTTGGTTGAAGCTTCATAGAATAGACAACTATGCTGTGGTCAGAATCACAGTTGGTGTTATGACATGTGCCAGTGTTCAATACTTCATTCCTATGCTTCTGATTCACAATGACAAAATCAAGCTGGTGCCAGATCTTCAATCTTGGGTGTTACCATGTCTTTTTTCTATGTGGTTTGTCTGGAAAGCTGGTCTGGCAGCAGGGGCATGGTCAAGCTTTAGTTTGTGAATGGAGGGTGAGGCCAGGGAAGGTGAGTGGCAAATTGATCACACCTGTGTCATCAATGTATGTATGTCTTGAAGTGGCAGCTGAGGGTTTATATGGAGGAAAGAAGCAGAGAGGGGAGGGCTTTCCTGCATGCCACTGTTGTGTGTGCATGTGTGAGAAAGCAAGTTAACTAAGGCTGAAAAGCTAAAAAAAAAAATTGTCCTGCAATCATCCCACCTGTCAAGTGCTTCAGTGTTCCATCAATTACAGAGACTGCTACACTGGTGCCAAAACCTGAGAACACTGAAGGGAACCATCTGTATGGAGTCCTTGCCATTCAAGGACCTCATGCATGCCCTCGCCACTATGTAGTTAAACCAGCACCAAGTGCTGCTCACCCTTTGCCAGGAATAGGAGCAGTGCTTTGAGGCTCTGCTGCAAGCCCAGCAGGAGAATCATCAGGCATTCCAGAACCTGCTCACTTTGGTGGGCACTCTAGCTGCCACATCTGCAGGCTTCCCCCACATCACCCTGATGAAAATGGGCCTGCACGATTATCCCAATGCATTTCTGGTGCTCTCTGAGCAAGATGCAGAAGCATGGGGGTGGCCAGTTGAGCAGCAAGTGGCTTGCCTACTGGTGCTAGTGACTGGGGAAGTGCAGCTCACCGCTCAGCAACTCCCCACCGACAATAGGCTGGAGTACACTGACCTAAAGTGAGCTATCCTGTAGCATGTCAGCTGCACCCCAGAGCAACATTGGCAATGCTTCCGCGTGCTCACCCTGGATGAACGAATGCATTCGCATTTGGCCAATCGCTCCTGGACACCTCCTAGCAGTGGCTGAGGACAGAAGACCAGGACACCAAGGGAATCATCTACATGGTGGCACTGGAACAGTTCATCACTTAGCTGCCAGGATGGATGGTGAACTTGGTCCAGTGCCACCAGCCAGTGTCACTGGATTGAGTGATCATGTTGGCAGAGGACCATCTTGTAGTGGTTCAAATAGCAGGCAGACTTCCTGGCTCTTCTCTCTCTTTCTCCCTCCCTCCTCTTCTCATCCCGCTCCCTCTGTCCCTGCACCATGGGAACAGGGACTGACCACCCCCACAGCCCACTCACTGAGCCAGTGGTGTACCCCTCCATCCCCTTGCATTTCTGCGTTGTCCCCCTCCCAGGTGAGTGATCCCCAAACCGCCAGTGTAGGAGTGAATTCTAGGACAGTATGCTGGCACTGCAAAGAATCTGGGCACTTCAAGGGTCAGTGCAACATAATGGAGTTGGGAACAGTGGTCCAGATCCCCAATGTGTCAGTGACCACCCTCGATCGGGTCAGAATGGATCATATACCGGTGAGGATCCAAGGGGATAAATATCACTCACTGAAGGATTCAGGCTGTATTCAAACCTCCATTCACAAAGGTATGATTCAAGGTGAAACTTTGGGTGCAGCACATGTGGCGAAGTTTCTGTGTGTAACAGGGATGTTCAAGAATACCCACTGTTGCCAGTTCACCTTTACTTTCATGGGACAAAATATAGTGTAGAGGAGGCAGTTAACCTGTGCCTCACCTGCCCACTAATTCTGGGAACTGATTGGCTGGGGTTGAGGAGTTTAATGGAAAGCGTGGGTGGGTCCTGCAGCAGCATGATATTGGGGAATCCTGGTGTAACATTAGCTGGAGAAGTCCTCTCAGGGCCATCCACATCAGCCCCACATCATAGTGACATGAGGGGGAGCGTCCCTGCCCTCCCCTCTCTTTAGGGAATTCCCTCAAAGATTTCCCTTTGGAGCAAGTGTGAGATGAGACTTTGCATAGTATTTTTGACCAAGTGAGAGTAGTCAATGGTGAGTTCCTCCAGCCAAATTTTAAACTTTTCTAACCATACTTTCCACTCTGCAATATTTAAAGGTTGTACTGAGTGATGCAAGACATTCAAAACAAGGAAAGAATGACTCAATTTTTAATCCCAAAGAGCCATAGGGAACTTGTATTCAATGCAGCTCATGATAACCCCATGGCCAGACACTTAAGGCAGGAAAAAACACTAGCCTGGCTCATGGCCCATTTTTATTGGCCCAGGATTCACGGGGATGTCCATAGGTGGTGTGCAGCATGCCACAAATGTCAGCTAGTGAACCCAGCTACCATGCCAAAGGTGCCTTTGGGCCTTCTTCACCTAATTGAGACCCCCTTTGAAAGAATTGGAATAAATCTCATTGGGCCATTAGACCAGTCTGCATGAGGTCATCGCTTTATTTTACTCCTGGTGGACTATGCAATGCAATACCCAGTAGCAGCGCCACTGTGGAATATTTCTGCAGGCAGTGTCACAGAGACACTGTTTAAAATTATCTCCTGAGTCAGGATTCTAAATGAAATCCTGACTGATCATGGCATGACATTCATGTCACACACTCTTCATGAACTCTATGAATTATTGGGGGTTAAATCCATCCACACAAGTGTTTATCACCTACAGACAGAGAGCTTGGTTGAACAGTTTAACCAATGTTTTTAGAATCTAATTCAGAAGTTTGTAAGCAAAGACACACCTAACTGGGATAAATGTATCAAGCCTCTGTTGTTTGCAGTAAGAGAGGTCCCACAAGCCTCTACAAGGTTTCTCCTATTTGAATTATTACATGGGCATAAGCCTTGCGGCGTCTGAGACATGATGCACAAAAATTGGGAGGGATGGACCTTCTAACAGTAAAAGTGAAATTCAATATGTTCAATATGCAATTCAATATGCAAAACTCCATGCCCTCAGTCATCTAACCCAGGAGAACTTGCAGCAGGTGCAAGAACATCAAGCCTGGCTGTACAACAAGGGTGCGTGCCTCCAAGAGTTCATTTCAGGAGATAACCTGCTCATATTGTTACCCACATCGAGCTCTAAATTCCTCCTGTCATCACCATTGATGACTATGAGCTGGACATCGTCCACCAGTTCAGGTACCTGGAGTCCACTATAGCTGACAACCTCTTCCTGGATAAAATCAGCAGGCGGATCAGCAAGACCACAGTAACCCTTGCTTGCCTCACTTTGCATGTCTGGGAGAATGCCAACCTCTTCTTGAAGACAAAATTGGCTGTGTACAATGCCTGTGTCCTCAACACAATGCTGTATGTCAGCAAGATGTGGACCACCTATTCCAAAGAGGAGAAGAGGCTCAACACCTCCTCCCTGCACAGCACTTCTGCCAGAGCCAAATCTACGTGACCGCCACTCCAGGATCAGTCTCTTCAGCCACCGATGAAGATTCTCTAACACAGCGACTGAGAGACAATAAACCAAAAGTTGACATCGACTGACGGAGGTGACGATTTTAGTATTAGCAGATAGTCTGTTAGTTACAGTGTATTAGCTTATAGTACATTAGTTACTGTGCATTAGCATGTAGTCAGTTAAGTATTGTGTATGAGCATGCAGTATGTTAGTTGCTGTGTTTTAGCATGCACTGTGTTAGTTACTGTGTATTAGTATGCAGCATGTTAGTAGCGTTGTATTAGCATGCAGTATGTTAGTTACTGTGTATTAGCATGTTGTTGGCATCCATCTGTCATAAATGACAATGCTTGGCTTCTTTTCATATCATTTGCTGGAAGATTTCAGACATTTTCCTTTCAGTTTCTGGAGAATTTTAGCATAGTCCAAATTTCCCACTTGGGATAGTTTTAATATTCAAATATCATGGTTCTTTGCTATTAGTGTCCAGTTTTCCGACTCAATATTAACCCCTTGGCTGCCACCCATAATTAATTGTAATGTGCCAGGCATATAGAACAATATATGGAATAGGTCAAAATTGGGATATTTTGATAATCTTTCTCTAACTTGCTCAGAATTTTACATTTTTAATATTTGTATGGAAAAATCACAAAAAACACTGTTCTAGAGTAAAAATAACTTTAGTAATCAAAAACATCCAAGACAATGAGTCTTGTCAATGAGAACCTGCCCATAAGCATGAATTATTAGTACTTGAAAGTATAATGTACACCAAGGGTCCATGTATTCCAAGTTACTGGGTACCATTTTTATGATGGTCTTTTTGGTATGACCCGACTGTGAATAGACCTCACGATCTTCTAATTGAGAAGCAGACACACTAACCACAAAGCCAACTCACAGTAATGAGCTACTGTGAAGTAAAAGTAATGTCCCATGTAAGGTACATAGAAGGTGTTTATGATGAGGAGCATATGTCATAAGGCACAGCAGTAAAAGATTTCATGACATACATGACTCATCCAAGGGCACTGAATGGGTTAAAGTCTGCAAGGTCCTTTTTTAGTACGTCCTTAAGTCGCAGTTTTAGCCTCCCAATTTTGTGAGTACCTTCCTTGAGTACAGCATGTAAAAGTGAGTAAAGAATACAGTTAGGTGGCTGTGATAGTTTCCCTGATGTGGGTAGAATACAGAAGCACGGCAGGCGGGAACTAATGTTCAGACAGACATTTATTGATAGCTTTTCAGCTTCTCACTTGGGCTCTCTAGGACACATATGCGCACACCACACACACACCCACACACACACACACACACACACACACACACACACACACACACACACAGTGATGCTCTGGCCCCAGCACCCCTTCTCATTTCTCCTACTCTTCTTATGCTCCACCATCACTGCAAGAAACACACACACACACACACACACACACACATCAATTGACAACAGGTGTAATGACTCACCTTCCCTGATCTCACCCTCCATTCACAAACTGATGCTTGGCCATGCCCCCACTGCCACATACCCCCACCCCCACCATCTGACTCAGGCCAGGGAGACATCTGGTCTGCATTGGACCAACCCCCAATGGGACAAGAAGTCCGCTTTCACCATCTGTGCCCTTAGCCTGTAGACCACCTCGAATTTAAATGGCTGGAGGGCGAGATACCAACGGGTGATCCACACGCTGGCATCCTTCATGTGGTGGAGCCACTGGAGGGGCACGTGGTCTGAACAGAGGGTGAAAGAGCATCCCAGCAGGTAGTATCAGAGGGCAAGGACTGCCCACTTGATGGCCAGACACTCCTTCTCGATAGTGTTGTATTTGTTTTCACGCATCAAGAGCTTGCGGCTGATGTACAGCATGGGTTGTTCCTCGCCCTTCACCTTCTGGGACAGAATGGCCCTCAGCCCCCTTTCCAATGCATCCATCTATAAAACAAAGGGAAGAGAGAAGTCAGGGGAGTGTAAAAGTGGCCCCCACACAGTGCAGTTTTTACCTTAGAGAAAGCGTGATGGCATTGCTCCATCCACTGGACCAGATCTGGTGCTCCCTTTTTAGTGAGATCAGTTAGCGGGCTGGTGATGTCTGAATAATTAGGTATGAACCTGTGATAGTAGCCAGCCAGCCCCATCAACTGTCTCACCCCCCTTTTTGGTCTTGGGCCTTGGGCAGACTGCAGTCACTGCAGCCTTATTAATTTAGGGATGCACCTGCCCAGGACCCAAGTGGAAACTCAGATACCGTACTTCCACCCACCCAACTGCACACCACTTTTTCGGGTTAGCTGTGAGACCCACATGCCTCAGCGACTTTAGGATCGCCCTAAGGTGTTCCAGGTGCCGCAGCCAATCATTGCTATAGCTCATGATGCTGTCAAGGTACGCAGCTGCATAGGTGGCATAAGGGCAGAGGATCTTGTCCATGAGCCACTGGAACATCGTGGGAGCCCCAAATAACCCAAAAGGAGGAGTGAAAAATTGGTGTAACCCAAACGGTGTGGAAAAGGCCGTTTTCTCTCGGGATAGAGGAGTCAAGGGGATCTGCCAATATCCCTTCTTTAGATTGAGTGTCAAATAAAAGCGAGCAGTACCTAATTGATCAAGCAAGTCATCAATGTGAGGCATTGGGTATGCGCCAAATTTAGACACTGTGTTGACCTTTCTATAGTCCACACACAACCAGACCAACCTGTCAGTCTTGGGAACCAGGACCACTGGGCTGCTCCAGTCACTGTGGGACTCCTCGATTATGTCCATTTCAAGCATGGCCTTGAGTTCATCCTGGACCACCTTTTTTTTGTGTTTGGGCAAGTGGTAAGGGCGACTATGCACCACCACCCTTGGGGGCATCTCAATGTGGTGTTCTATGAGATGGGTGTGGCCGGGCAGGGGCGAGAACACGTCAGAAAATTCCTTCTGCAACTTGGCTACCTCTGTGAGTTGGGCCAGCAAGAGGTGGTCTCCACAAGGGACCAGAGCAGCTTGAGGTGTTATTTATTTATTTATTTTGTACCTCCGGCCTCAACTCTGCCTTCTCAGGGACTGCCGACACCAACGCCATAGGGATCCCCTTGTTTTAACAGGTTGAGGTAGTAAATTTGCAATGCCTCACCCCTATCTGTTTGCCTCACCTCATAGTCGATGTCCCCAACTTGCCGTGTGACCTCGAAGGACCCTTGTCTCTTTGGAGTTTGAATTGGTCAATAATATGAGCACTTTGTCTCCCGGTGTGAACTTTCTAAGGCACCTGCCCCTGTCATACAGTCAGACTTGACGTTCTTGTGCCTGCTGCAAATTCTCCTGGATTAAATGATGGAGTTTGTGGAGTTTTGCGTGCAGGTCGAGAACATATTGAATTTCATTCTTGCTAGGCGAAGGTCCCTCCTCCCAATTCTCTTGTCGCACATCCAAAGTGCCACATGGCTTCTGCCCATATAATAATTCAAACAGTGAAACACCTGTGGAGGCTTGTGGGACCTTTCGAACTGCAAATAACAGGGACTAGAGCCATTTATCCCAATTACGTGCACCCTCACAAATTTCTGAATTAAGTTTTTGAGGGTTTAATTAAACCATTCCACTAAGCCATCCATTTTTGAGTGATAGACACTGGTACAGACAGACTTAATTCCCAATAACCCATACAGTTCGTGCAGTGTGCATGACATAAAAGTAGTGCCTTGGTCTTCTTTTGGAATCCCGACCCGGGAGATAATACGGAAGTTCGCTTCCGCAATGCTGCATGTTGAGATATTGTGGTGAGGCACTGCTTCGGGATATTGCATTGCATAGTCTACCAGAACTAAAATAAAGAGATATCCTCATGCTGACTGATCTAATGGCCTGACAAGATCCATCCCAACTCTCTCAAAAGGGGTCTTGATTAGAGGGGGAGGGCACAAACATGCCTTTGGAGTGGCCATGGGATTTACTAATTGGTATTCGTGGCATGCCACACACCACCAACAGACATCCCAGTAAATCCCTAGCCAGTAGAACTGGTCTATTATTCGGGTTAGTGTTTTATCCTGCCCTAAGTGTCCGGTCATGGGGTTAAAGTGAGCTTCATGGAATATGAGTTCCCTATGGCTCTTTGGGATCAACAACTGGGTTATTTGTTCACTGGTTTGAGTGTCCTGTGTCACTCGGTACAACCTATCCTTAATAATAGCTAAATGGGGAAATTCAGTGTCGCCCTTAGCTGGAGAGTTTGACCATCAATTACTCTCACTTGGTCAAATGCATGATGCAGAGTCTTGTCTTGTGACTGCTCTCATGGGAAATCCTCAAAGGAATCCCTGAGAGACAGGAAGAGCGGGCTGCTCCTTACTCCTCATATCACCCTGACACAGTGCTGATGTAGACAGCTCTGTGACAGTTTCCCCAGCCAATGCCACAATGGGACCTACCCATGACGTATTAATGAAGGATCCACCTCTTACTATGTGTTCCATCAGTTCTTTAAACCCTGGCCAATCAGTCCCCAAAGTGGGCAAGACGAGGATTGACTGCCGCCTTTATTCTATGCTTCTGTCCCTGAAATAGAATGTAGACAGACACTAATGGGTAGTTGTGAACATCCCTGTGCACACACAGTACCTTCACCACTTGTGCTCTCCCCAGTGGCTTGCCTTGCACCAGGCTTTGGTGGATTGAGGTCTGGTTACAGCCAGGATCCACCAAGGCATGATACGTATGCCCTTGTACACTTACTGGTATATGATATGCTCCGGCCCGATTGAGGGCAGTTTTTGGCATGTCAGGGATCCAGACCACCGCTCCCACCTCCATTGCGGAGCACTGACCTTGAAGATGTCCTGGTTCCCTGCAGCACCAGCACACCGGCCCAGGTTCTCCCTTTGCACTGGTGTTTTGGGCATCACTCACCTGAGGGGGAGAAGATACAGACATGGAAGGGGAAAACAGGAGGACACCACAGGTGCATCGAGCTGGCTGGGGGGAGCCAGCCCCTGCCTCTGCGGTGGAGGAACAGGGTGGGGGGGAGGCCAAGCAGAGGGAGAGTGAGAGAAAGAGAAAAGAGGCAACACATTCTCCTACACGTCCTCCTGCTGTTGGAACTACTGCCAGGTGGTCCTCCGCCAGATCAATGGATTGTTCCAGCAACGGTGGGCGATGACGCTGGACCCAATCCGCTGTTCCTTTTGGAAGTCAACCAATGAATTGTTCCAGTGTCACTAGGTCAATAATTCCCTCAGCATCGCGGTCATCCACTTCAGCCACCGCCAGCAGGCATCCCGAAGCTGTTTGCTGAACATGAATGGCTGGCTGACCTCCTCCAACTTCAGCGCCTGGAGGCACTGATACTGTTGTTCCGGGGAGCGGCCGACACACTGTAGAATGGCTCGCTTTAAGTTGGCCTATATGAACTGGCTGTCAGCGGGGAACTGCAGCATGGTGAGCTGCACCTCACCAATCAGCTGCACCTCACCAATCAGCAGCGGAAGTAGGCACACTGCTCAACTGGCCACTCCCATGTTTCAGCTGCTTGCTCGAAGAGTGAGGAAGACTTCTGGATCATCATGTGGACCCATCTTCATTAGGGTGAGGTGGGGAGGGTCCACTGCAGTGGTGGTCAAGGACCCTGCCGACATGAGCAGGTGCCAGAATGCCTGGCAATCTTCTTGCTGGGCCAGCATCAAGACCTTGAAGCATTGTTCCTGCTCCTTCTGGAGGGTGATCAGCACTTGATGCTGGTTCTGGTGAGAAGTAGCGAGGGCATGAATGAGGTCCTTGAACAGTGAGGACTCCATGGGCGGCTCCCTTCTGTACTCCAAGGTTTCGGCACCACTGTAATAGTTTCCCTGATGTGGGTAGAGTACAGAAGCATGGCAGGTGGGAGCTAATGTTCAGACACACATTTATTGATAGCTTTTCAGTTTCTCACTCAGGCACTCTAGGACATGTATGTGCACACACACACACACACACACACACACACACACACACACACACACACACACACAGTTGTGCTCTGGCCCCAGCACACCTTCTCTGCTGTCCTACTCCCTTTATGCTCCACCATCACTGCAAGAAAAACACACACACATCAGTTGACAACAGGCGTAATGACTTGGCCACTCACCTTCCCTGACCCCATCCTCCATTCACAAACTGGTGCTCGGCAGTGCCCCTGCTGCCACAGTGGCATTCTTTTGACATATCCATCCCACGTGACCTTGATGAGAGTGGCTCTGAATGAGTAATCCTGAAGAGTTATTTATTGGTGTGACAACTCTGAGATTTGGGATACAGAGGAACTGGGAGTAGGCTTCAGAACAGGTGTCTTTATTATTTTTTCTCACTTTTCAGTGCAATTATTAAACCACACACACAGACAGACACCACACACATTGGGGAACACCAATCACTCACATTCCTGGCTATCTGAAAGACACAGAGAAACACACTTTAATAGACAGCCAGAAATTAAACACAGGTGCACTGTGTCACATGTTACCTGCTGGTTCAACCTGACTCCTTGCTGTTCACAGCCGACACTCGACCTGCTTCTGCCACATTCAACACTGACTCAGGCCAGGGAACTGTCTGCCTGCAGATGACTCCCCCCCCCCCCCCATGGTGGGAGAGGTAACCTGCCACCACCATCTGCACTTGTCCCAGATACCAAAGAGTAATCTGCACATTGGTATCCTTCATGCAGTGGAACTAATGGAATGGGACATGGTCAGAACAGACAGTGAATTGGCATTGGAATGAACTCACTCTGGATGGTTTTCAATTCATGAGAGTGGACAGGAGAGCAAATGAGACTGTTAAGAGGAAGGACAGGGGGTAGTGATGTTTGTGAACGAAAGATGGTGTAACCCCAAGCACATTATTGTTAAAGAGCAGTGTTGAACATGGGACATTGAGCTGCTAGCTGTTAGCATTTGGCCATCCTACCTCCCAAGGGAGTTCTTGCACATTATCGCCATCATGGTGTACATCCTGCCAGTGGCCGATGCCACAGAAGCCTGCAAGCTTTACACACTGTAATATCACAATTGCAAACATCACACCCACAAGCCTTCCTCCTAATCTCATGGGTCTTTAATCATGCTTCCCTGGTCTCCACTCTCCCCACTTTCACTCAGTATGTTGACTGCTTTACCAGGGACAATAAGACACTGGACTTACTGTATGCAAACATTAAGAGTGCATATAGCTCATCCCCCCTCCACTCACTGGGATGCTCAGACCACAACCTGGCTCATCTAGTCCCTATTTATATACCTATGATGAACAAACAACTCCCCACCACTAGGTGTGTGAGAAAATGGTTGGGGGAGACCAGTATGGTACTGAGGGACTGTTTTGAGACCACAGACTGGGAGGTGCTGTGTAGTCCACATGGGGAGGACATTGACAGTCTCACACACTGCATCACAGACTCCATTAATTTCTGTGTGGAGAACACTGTGCTGACAAGGAAGGTACGGTGTTTTTCCAGCAACAGACCATGGGTGACTCCTGACCTGAAAACGATGCTGAATGAGAAGAAGAGGGCCTTCAGATCTGGGGACAAAGAGGAGCTGTAGAAAGAGCTCAAGAGGGAGATAAAAAAAAAAGCAAGAAGTGCTACAGAAGAAAGCTGGAGGCGCGCCTGCAACAGAACAACACATGAGAGGTGTGGTGGGGCCTGAAAACCATCTCTGGCCACAGCAAAGACAGTAGGACGGGCCCTGAATCTGGAGACCTGGAATGGGCAAACAAATTAAACCTGTTTTCCAACAGGTTTGATTCTGCCCCCACTCTCTCCCCCACCCACCAGAGCCCAGACCAATCAGCGCCCCTATCACTCCCCCACTGGCATACCTCTCCCTCCTCTCACAGGTCCTCACATACATCATTTGCACCCTTCTCATACCCCTCAACCCCCCTGCACTACCTCCCTTCCTCCATCTACTACAATTGGAGCCACCAATCACCCCTCCCTCCTGCAGCCTCTCCATAACATTTGATCAGGTGAGAAGGGAATTCAAGAGGAACAAAACAAGGAAGGCTACAGGTCCTGACAGCGTCAGCTCCAGACTGCTGAGGGACTGTGTAGACCAGCTCTGTGAGGTATTCCTGCACATCTTCAACCTGAGCCTGAAAAGGGTTCCTGTCCTGTGGAAAACCTCCTGTGTGGTTCCGGTTCCAAAGACTGCACATCCCAGGGAGCCAAACAACTTTAGACATGTAACCTTAACCTCTCATCTGATGAAGACTATGGAGAGGATCATCCTCAACCACCTCAGACCCTTCATGAGTGTGGAATTAGACCCCATGCAATTTGTGTAATAACCAGGCATTGGTGTGGAGGATGCTGTTATCTACATGCTACATGTTCTACCCTGTTATGTCTGGAGGACACTGCAAGCACTGTGAAGGTCATGTTTTTTTTTTTTTACTTCTCCAGTGCTTTCAACAAGATTCAGCCATCTCTGATCAGGGGGAAGCTGGAAGGAGCTGGAATTGATGCTCATCTGTCTGCATGGACCATAGACTACCTCACTAACAGACCAAAGGAAGTCAGACTTTGTGACTGTGTGTCTGATGTTGTAGTCTACAGCACAGGAGCCTCCCAGGGTACAGTACTCTCCCCTTTCCTCTTTATCCTGTACACCTTAGACTTCAGATATAACACACACACCTGCCATCTCCAGAAGTTCTCCGATGATCCAGCCATTGTTGGATGTGTGTCAGAGGGGAACGAACAAAAATACAGGGGAGTCATCAATGACTTTGTCAACTGGTGTGGAAATAACAACCTTCATATCAATGCCAGGAAGACAAGAGAGTTGGTGATCAATTTTCACAGGAGAGCACTACAGATTATGCCAGTGAACATCCTGGGTTCAGACATTGAGATCATGAGGGAATATAAATACCTGGGTGTTCACCTTAACCCATTAAGACATGCCGTTATAAATTTGCTGTTACCGGAATGGCAATGACCAAGTCATAGTGCATTACTAAAGGCCCTGTGTTATGTCATAGTAGTGTAGTACTATGGTAGTTAACTTTTCAATGACTAATACAGCGTGCCACAGGAGGTACGGCGTGCATTATGGGGTTAACAATAAACTGCATTGGACTACCAACACAGATACTTTGTACAAGAAGGGCCAAAGTCATCTCCACCTGCTGAGGAGACTGAGGTCCTTCGGAGTGTGCATGACACCACTGAGGCCATTCTATGACACTAGGGTAGCATCTGCTATCTTCACTGTGGTCTGTTGGGATTGTGGAAGCTCTGAGAGAGACAGGAAGAGACTGAACAAGCTGGAGAAAAGGGCCAGCTCTGTCTTGGACTGCCCTCTGAATTCCATTGAGGAGGTGTGTGAGAGGAGAATGTTAGTTAAGCTAATATCACTCACAGGCAACACCTCTCATGAGACTGTTGGCACTCTGAGCAGCACCTTCAGCAGCAGACTGCTGCACCCATGGTGCAAGAAGGAATGCTACCACAAGTCTTTCATCCCAACTGCTGCCAGACTTTTCAGTGACAGCCTGGCATAATGTAGCACTATTTCTCAATGTCACTATCCCTTTTTGTCACTTTGTCACTTTATTCTACATCTCATCACCATCTTCTTATGCTGTAGAATAATAATATGACTATTTGGGACAATATCCTTTTAATTTGCAAGTATTTTCTTATTCATGTCTCACTCATAATTGTTGTGTACAATTATGTTCATAGCCTGTTTTTTTTTTTTTTGGTCATTTATTGGTTACCTTACTCACATATTCCATCCTTGTTAGTTATATTATGCTGTGCAATAACATTCACTACCTAGTGCAATATTTCTATTTTTATTTCAGTTGCCAGTATTTAATTAGTGCAATCTTGCTACTTCAGGTGAAATAATACGTTTATTTAAGTTCCTTTCTTATTTTGTTGTGTACACTACATACATGGCCTGTGTTTTTTCCTTTTTTATGTATTTTATTAGTTTTTTATACTTTTACTGCATTCTATTTTTGGTTACTCTCCATTCCTGACCCTTTTCTATTTGTGAGCTGCTGGAACATGTAAATTTCCTCACCAATGGATGAATAAAGTTTATCTTATCCAAGCAGTTTGTACCGGAGAGTGAGGACTACCCACTCAATGGCCAGACACTCCTTTTCTGTGGTGCTGTATTTTGACTCTCTTATGGAGAGCTTGTGGCTGATGTACAGCACTGGGTGGTCCTCCCCCTCCACCACCTGAGACAAAACAGCCTCCAGCCTTCTGTCCAATGCATTGGTCTGTAAAATAAAAGGGAGAGAAAAGTCTGGAGAATGCAATAGCGGGCCTGCACACAAAACTTCTGTGACCTGAGCAAAAGCCTGTTTGCACAGACCTGTCCACTGGACCAGATCTGGCGTCCATGTTTTAGTGAGGTCATGTTTATTGGTGACATCTGAAAAGTTAGGCATGAACTGCCTATAATAGCCAGCCAGACCCAAGAACTGCCCCACCCCCTTTTTGGTCTTAGGTCTTGGGCAGGCCAGAATTGCTGCAGTCTTATCAATTTGGGGATTCACCTGCCCATGACCCAAATGGAAGCCCAGATACTGTACCATACTTCCACTCATCCAATTGCACACTTTTTCAGGTTTGCTGTGAGCACAGCGCACCTCAGCGACCTCAGAGTCTCCCTGAGATGTTGTAAATGCTGCTCCCAATCATTAGTATAAATGATTCTGTCATTCAGATAGGCTGCCACATACACATCATGGGGATAGAGAATTTGGTCCATGAGACGCTGAACCATTGCTGGGGCCCTAAAAACCTGAAAGGAAGGGTGACAAATTGGTGTAAATCAGAGTGAGAAAGGCTGCTTTCTCGCAGGATAATGGAGTCAAAGCGATCTTCCAATATCCCTGTTAAATCCAATGTCAAGTAAAAGCAAGCCGCATCTAACCAACTGAACAGTTCATCAGTGTGGGGCACCAGATATGCGTCAAATTTAGACACTGCATTGATGTTTCTATAGTCCACACAGAACTGGACCGACCCATCAGTTTTGGGAACCAAGACCACCAGGCTGCTCCAGTCGCTGTGTGACTCCTCAATTACCCCCATCTTAAGCATAGCCTGGAGTTCATCCAGAACCACATTTTTCTTGGGCTAGGGGAGCTGAGATGGGTGGCTGCATACCACCACCCCTGGCAGAGTCTCAGTGTGGTGTTCTATGAGGTCAGTGCAACCAGGGAGGGGCAAGAACACATTGCAGAATTCCTCCTGCAACCTGATAACCTGGTGCTCTCTGGGATGATGAGAGGTGGTCTCCACAGGGGACCGGGGTGAATTGGGCTGCACTTTTTGGACTTGCCTCCAGTCTCAGCTCTGCCCTCTCTGGAACTACCATCGCCAGAATCACAGGAACCTCCTCTCTCCACTGTTTCAGGAGATTGAGGTGGTAAATTTGATGTGTTGCCTCTGTCTGGACATTTGACCTCATAGTCAAGCTTCCCAATTTGCTTTGCGACTTCAAACGGTCCTTGCCACTTAGCAAGAAATTTTGAGCTTGAGGTGGGCAGTAAAATGAGTACTTTATCTCCCAGTGCAAATCCCCTTAGCCATGTCCCTCTGTTGTTCAGGCAAGATTGATGTTCTTGGGCCTGTAGCAAATTCTCCTGGGTCATATGACTCAGTGCGTGGAGTTTTGCTCTCAGCTCAAGAACTATTGAATTTCATTTTTTCTTTGAGAAGGCTCCTATTCCCAGTTTTCTCTAATGATGTCTTAGACACCATGAGGCTTGCACCCATACAGCAATTCAAACAAGGAAAACCTGGTGGAGGGACCTCATGGACTACAAACAACAGAGGGTCTAGCCACCTATCCCAGTTTTTAGCATCCCCATGAATGAACTCATGAATCATGTTCTTAAGTGTTTGGTTAAATCGTTTGACCAGCCTGCCCATTTGCAGATGATAAACACCAGTACGAATCGATTTAATCTCCATAATTTGTACAATTCATGTAGTGTGGGAGATAATGTGTAACAGTGCCTCCGCATCAATGTGTGTTGAAATATTGCAAAGAGGCATGGCTTCTGTGTATCACGTTGCATAATCCACTATGACTAACACAAAGTGATACCTGTGTGCAGATCGATCTAATGGCCCAACGAGATCCATGCCAATTCTTTCAAAGGGGATCTCAATTAATGATAATGGGCATAATGGTGCTTTTGGCGTGGCTGCTATATTTACCAGCTGGCATTCGTGACAAACCACACACCACCTGTGGACATCAGCACGAATCCCTGGCCAACAGAAATGAGTCACAAGGCGATTTAGTGTTTTATCCTGACCCAAGTGCCCAGCCATTGGATTATGATGAGCTGCATGAAATAAAAGTATTCCTACAGCTCTTCAGGACCAACAATGCTGTGGTCTTTTCCTTATTTTGAGTGTCCTGTGTCAATCAATATAGCCTATCCTTAATAATACAAAAATATGGAAAGGAAAGCACAGCATTAAGTTGGAGGGGTTGGCCATCAATTCCTTTCACTTGGGCAAAAGCATGTCTCAGAGACTCATCATGCATCTGTTCCAATGGGAAATCCCCAAAGGGATTCCCCAGAGAAAGAGGAAGGTCCTCCCTGCTCTCTGTGTCATCATGACACACAGCTGATGCAGATGGCCCTGGGACTGCCTCCCCAGCTAACATTGCAGCAGGATTCCCCCATGACTTACTACTGCAGGACCCACCCACTACTAACTGTTTTATTAATGTTTTAAATCCCTGCCAATCTGTTCCCAGGATAAGTGGATGGGTGAGGCTCAGAGTAACTGCAGCCTCCACACTATGCTTTTCTCCCCAGAACTGAATAATGACAGGCATTAGCAGATATTTGTGGATGTCACCATGCACACATCTGACCTTCACCAATCGTGCATTTTCTAGTGCCCCACAATGAATCAGGCTTTCATGCATGGAGGTCTGATTACGACCAGAATCCACCAAAGGCTGATATGTACCACCTTGAATACTCACAGAGACTCTGTAAATTCCTGCTCAATTGGAGAAGCCTATGGTGCATCAGGAATGCGAATCAGTACATTACATTACATTACATTACAGGCATCTGATGCTTTGATTCAGAGTAACATATGTACAACATACCCAGAACAGCCTGGGGTTAGATGCCTTGCACAAGGGCACTTCAGCTGTTCCTGCTGGTCCAGGGAATCAAACCAGTGACCTTTAGGTCCCAAAGTTGCTTCCCTAACCATTAGACCATGGCTTAATGGTTAGCCCCATCTCCTTGTGGAAGTGCTGATTCTGGGAAATCCCAGCCCTCCCTCCAAGCCAACAGACCTGCCTGGGCTCAGTCCTGGTTCTGGTGTGCATCAATGAGTCCACCTGTGGAGAGAGTGGGGGTTAATGGATGCACAGACATAGAAGGAGAAGGGAGAGGAGTAACACAAGTGCGGGGAGCAGGTTTTGGGAGAATTGGCCCCCGTTTCCATGGGGCTGGGATAGGTGAGTTGTGAGGAGAGAGAGCGGGAGGGGGAGAGGGAGGGGGAGAAAGTGAAGTGAGCATGAGAGAGGAAGAGAAGCTGTGATAGTGCCTGCTCCCGGAAACAACATCAGGTGATCCTCTGCCAGGTGGATTGCCTTCTCCAGCAACGCCACATGGTGGCACTGGAACCACACTGAAGTCCTGCTTGGCAGTTGGGTGACAAACTGCTCCAGTGTGACTCAATCTATGATACCCTCAGTATCGCATTCATCAGTCAGCAACCACCATCAACAGGCATCTCAGAGCTATTGGGAGAAAGCAAACAGGCAGCCGGTCTCGCTGTATGTCAGAGCACAGAAGTGCTGGTGATGTTCCTCCAGTGTGTGACCTACCTGCTGCAGTATAGCCCACTTCAGGTCTGGGTACTCCAGCAAGCTGCTGCCAGGGAGCTGGCGGGCCACGAGCTGGGCCTCCCCTGAGAGGAATGGCAGTTGGCAGGCAACCCACTGGGAGGTTGGCCAAGAGCATGTCTCCATGACATGTTCAAACAGCTCCACAAATGCTTCTGGGCCATTCTGTGGCCCCATCTTGACCAGCTGGACTGGGAGGTTGGCCACAGGAACAACCACAGGAGGACCCAGTGATTAGATCAGGCTCTTGATCACCTGCTGTCCTCAGCCTGGCCTCAAGCAGGGCCTGGAAGTACTTTTCTTGATCTACGGACAGCTCGATAGCAGCATTGTTCCTCACATCCTGGGTTTCAGCACCAGTGTGAGAACTTGAGGTGTGGGATACAGAGGAACTGGGAGCAGGCTTCAGAACAGGTGTGTTTATTATTTTTTCTCACTTTTCAGTGCAATTATTAAACCATACACACAGAGACCACATGCGTTGGGGAGCTCCTCACACTCTCTCTCTCTCTCTCGTTCCTGGCTATCTGAAAGACACACAGAGACACACATTAATAGACAACCAGAAATTAGATACAGGTGTACCTCATCACATGTTACCTGATGATTGAACCTGACTCTTTGCCATTCACAGCTGATGCTTGACCACACTTCCGCTGCCACAATTGGTTATCTTATCTTTCCATGTCTTGCCAAAAATAAATCTGAGGTTTCTCATGTGAAATGCACTGAGTTGAGATTCTTGTGAGTGGTTGGCCAGTATGCTCAAGACACAGGCTTCATAGACTCTTACTTTGATACGTACTGACAGGTGCTTTTTCTGCAGAAAATGGAGGCTGCTTTTCCTAGTCTGGTTGAGATTTCAATGTCCAGTAATGTATTATGAGTCAAAGTGCAACCAAGATATGTAAAGTTGTCAACATCATCAAGAGTTGTGGCTTTGATGTTGAAAGAGTGAGTCTTGGCTGCTTGTAACATAGTAACAGTTTTTTTTTTTCAAGATGATTGTAAATCCAAGCTTATCACATGAATGCAAGAAACAATCAGGCAGGGCTTGTAGTTGTTCAGGATTTGATCTGCATTGTAGAGCATCATCAGCATAGAGGAACTTCCTGACGATAAGCTCTTGAGTCTTTGTCTTGGCCTTGAAACATGTGAGGTTGAAGAAATTTCCATCATCTCGTGTAAGTAAGGACACTCCAATATAATTGTCTGGATTTTTGTAAGCTTATATGAGTACATAGGGAAAAATATACTGAATAGTGCAGGCACTAAGACAAATCCTTATTTAATTCTTCGTTTAATAGGAAAGCTATGGAATAATTCATGATCAAATTATATTCTTCCTTACATTCCATCATGAAAAGAATTTATGAGTGAAAGAAGAGTGGGAGGGTTGCCAGCCTTCTGAAGGACAAGAAACAAGGATTCTCTGTCTACCAGACCAAGAGCCTTCATCAAATCTACAAACACCAGAGAAAGTGGTTGCATTTGCTGTCTTGAATTATCTTGAAGTTGTCTTACAGTGAATATCATATCAGTGGTTAAACTTTGTGGTTGAAAACCACATTGCGAGTCTGGGTATATTCTTTTGGCTATTACCTGAAGACACATCAGCAATATATGAGCTAGTATTTTGCCAGTGACACTCAATAATTAGATGCCATGGTAATTATTGCAATCTCCATGATCAACTTCATTCTTGTACAAGGGAATGATTTTGGCATCTTTGAAATCTTGTGAGACATATTTGGATGCCCAACACTTCTGGATAAGTTGGTGCAGATAGTTGGCTAATGGTAGTAAACCTGCCTGAAAAAGTTCAGCAAGAATTTCATCTGCTTCTGCATCCTTGCCTTTGCTCAGACTTTGTACTCTCGATATTTTCTCATCTAGTTCAGGTTCGGTGTCAAGGTGGCTTTGGGGTTGAAAGGTGGGAAGGTTGGTAAGTGTCTCAAGGCAAACATGATCTTCTGTACCATAGAATTCAAGGTTGTGCTCTACCCATCTACTGATCTTCTGAGATTTATCATCAAGGACAGTTCCATCTATTCTTTTTAACACTCCAGATGTTTGAATAGTGGGTTCAGTAGCCAATTTTATGGCCTCAAACATAATTTTTATGTTTCTTGAGATTCTTGCAGTTTCTATATAGGAGCACGTTTTTTTTATTCTAATAATCTTAAACACATTTTTGTTTGATTTTTTGAGCCAGGAACTTTGCAGTACAATAGTTCTCTTGAGCTTGTCTTGTTGGTCTAGACTTTAGTTGAATAAGAACTTGACTTTTTTTCTCTATCACAGATTGCATCACATCCAGTGAGGAATTCTACCAGTCCAGATTTTGTTTTTTTCTTTGTCCAAATGTCTGCAAAGCTATGTCATGGACAGTAGTTTTTAGAGTCTCCCAATAAATACTGGGATCAATATCATATCAGATCTTCTTTAGTTGTTCCTCTAATTTGTGACAATTTGCTTCCTTGAGATCTGGAAACATTGTTTTACTTATCAGTCTTCTTAGATTGCTTGCCATGAACGATGATAAGGTCTTGGTTGAAGCTTCATAGAAGAGACAACTAGGCTGTGGTCAAAATCACAGTCGGTGCTATAATATGTTCCAGTGTTCAATACTTCATTCCTATGCTTCTGTTTCACAATGACAAAATCAAGCTGGTGCAAGATATTCAATCTTGGGTGTCACCATGTCTTTTTAGATGCGTCCCAGCATCTCTATAAGAGGGTATGTCCGTCCGTCGGTCTGTCGGTCTGTCGGACGGTCCGTCTGAAACGCATTCTTACTTGCAGTACCTTATCTGACCAGATGGTTACCATACGAGAGGGGGGAGGCGCT
>JAODJS010000014.1:1879872-1890297 GCA_027576325.1 Sciades assimilis | reverse complement strand
G
Source organism: Sciades assimilis (assembly GCA_027576325.1). Lineage (NCBI taxonomy): Eukaryota > Metazoa > Chordata > Actinopteri > Siluriformes > Ariidae > Sciades > Sciades assimilis. The sequence goes on along the minus strand of JAODJS010000014.1, from coordinate 1,890,296 downwards.
TGGTTTTTGAGTTCTGAGAGTCCCTCTGAAAAAGAAGGAGAAGATGAAGAAATCTCTGTAGGGATTTAAACCTGGCCAACCCCTATATACCAACGCTACTGCGTTGGTGATCTACCTACAGAAACATTAAAAGGCGACACAAATGTAAGCTTACTTACACTGCATCGTTTGCACTTTGTTCTGGGAGTTGATCCTTCAGTAAAGTTGTCCTTTTCAGTTCTTTGACTTGTCCTTGTTTACCACACTTTTTATGACTAAACACAAAGACAGAGGGATTGTAGACTTTGTGACTCGGATCATGAGATTTTACTCCACCAATCCATCAAGCGTGTAGAACACAATCACGTGTTGTCTGTCGGTGTAAAATTTTGACGGCGAATTCTGTCTAGCCACTAGGGCTGGATACCGGTTCGGCTTGATCAGGTTTGAGTCCAGGTTCAGGTCCGGACTTGATCCTGTCTAGTTGATATCTTAGTAATCTTATGTTTTATTAAACCAATATTTACGGTTGAATGTTGCACTTATTTTCAATGCCTTATCTATTAGTGACTACCAAGCAGAGCGGCGACTCAAAACACTTTTACTTTATTAAACATAAGCATAAACCAAACCAAAGAGCGTACATGGAACATGATTTTACAACACTGTCAAGTGGCCGTCAGCGATCAGTCCACCGCGAGCTGCAACAGTACTACTGTATGTTTTTCTTCAAGAATATTAACATGTTCACATTGTCATGGTCTAAGCAAGCTCTCTCAGCCTTCACAGCGTCTCCTGCAGCGCTGAATACAGAGCTCGGTACGTACCAACATCGGCCTCATGGTCAACTTTGATGTTATTTTAATTCGTAGCACATTTTCATTGTTGACCTAAAACTGAACCGACAGTTACAGAAAGAGAAGAATATCAATTTATTTAGGGCTTATCTCAGACATCCCAACCTGCCAACTCATTTCCGGGAGGTGTCGTGACACTCCCTGCTGTTGGGGGGGGGAGAGTCATGCTGCATGACCCCCCCATTAGCGAGGAGGTGTTGAGTTTCTGCAGGTTGGGATGTCTGTAAACCAATCAGGATGCTCTTTGTCTAGCATGCGCTACATGAACACACACGCACACACATGCAGTCTCCGTCATGCACTCCGTCACATGTGCGACGCAGACATTAATGTTTCGCGTGCACACTCTTGCTCCCGGAACTTCCGGGACACTTGGGATGTCTGTTATCTAGTTTGATTCAGGGCTATTTTTTTTTTTTTACCTTCCGTGACTAGAGTACTACCAAGATGTCTGAATAGAAATCATTATATTGTACTTTGTTCCGATGTTCAGGTCCAAAAAACCGGTTCACAACTTTCGGTTTTTTGGACTCGGTTTTTGAATGTTTTACCGGTCCAAACCGGTCCAGCCGAACCGGTATCCAGCCCTAATCCTGACAGTTAATTAACTCTATTAAATAATTTGTTCATTTACATATTTACTTTTGATTTATTTATGAAGCAAGTTTCTGCAAATCATGTAGCTAGTGAGTCTCTGAAGTTTAATCAACTTATTTTTCAGTAAACAGACCTTTCGATCGACCGATAGACTTCTTAGTTGGGATGACCTTAGTGTAATGAAGGATAAAGAAGTCGAGGAAGAGTCAAGAGACTCGAAATGTGACTTTGGTAATAAATGCCTTATTGTGTGCAGGTCATTCCGTTTATTTAACGAACTTAAAACGTCATCCACTATGATCAGAACACATTTTGTGTACCAGCTATACAATTTATTTACATGAACCAATCGACAAATGAATCTGGAATGATTGACAGTGTGTTGGGTGTTCTAACTATCCGATATTAACTGACATCCTGAAAGCCACGCCCCCTCTCCTGTTCTCACATTAGTGGGTTTATTTGGTGCTATTGTCTTGACTCCATTGTCTCAATTTATAGACACCGCATCCTCAATTTCTGTCACAGAGAATGTTTAAAGTTCATTAATGTGAGCTTGTGATATGATCAGTGTGCCATTAGACATGTATTATCGGTTAACTTGCTGCGAGCCGGCCTAGCGGTTAGCGTGTCCACCTCTCGACCAGTAGATCATGAGTTCTATTGGCAGTTGGCTCATACCAAAGACTTTTTAAAAAAAAAAAAAAGGTACCTACTAGCGTTGTAGTCGAGTCACTAAACCTCGAGTCTGAGTCAAGTCTCGAGTCCCCAGCGTTCAAGTCCGAGTCATTAAAGAAAATTTCAAGTCGAGTCCACTATTGAGCCGAGTCAAGTCCAAGAACAAGACTCCAACCGCACCATTTGACGGTGGCTGTTGCTGCCTTTGTGAAAACATCTCTGCTACTGTGTCGGACTGACGTTACTGCTCGACTGCCCCATTTTAATTAACAGGCTCCAGATAAAAAGCTTGTTCATCGCTCAGCAAGCCCCACCCACCATTAACAGGGCAAATAACACGAGAGAGGGTTAACACTAGCTAGTTCATCGCTCAGCAAGCAAGCCCCGCCGTCTTTTTTTTAAATAACTGATAAATTAATAAATAAAGCTTTTATTATATCGTGATGAGATTTTGATGTGGTTTTCCAAACTGAAGGTGCAGATGGACACAGTTCTGAGAAGTTCTTGGTGCTGGAGCAGCAGCTGGTAGAGAAAGAGAAGGAACTTGCTGCCCTCAGGGAACAGCTGGCAGTCACAGAGTTACAGAACCAGAAGATTTCACAGGAAGGAAATTCTGACTCTCAAAATACCGAAAACATTCCTAGCATATCTGACTGTTCTGGAGTGCTACCTGGTCTTGAAGATGTTCCAGAGGAAGACACAACACTGATTGCAGTCGATACAGAAACATCTGCGATGTCTACATCTGCCGTGTCTTCATCTGCTGATAATGAGAGCAGTCCTGAGATGATTGGACCACAACCTGAGTCACCTGCAGAGTTAAAGGGAGCTTCTTCAGATGAGATGGTAACTAGCACAGACTCGGAAGTTGCTCATAGCAGCTGGACACTTCTGGAAGCTATTAATCAAGATGCAGGTCAAGAGTGGCCTCAACAAATCCAGGACTTGAATGCTCTTCACCTTTCCACCCAGTCCTGGGAAGAAACTAGTGAAGAGCAGGTCACATCTACATGCTCGATGGTAAAGGTTGAGTCATCATCCATGGTTATCCAGGAAACGGTACAGATTCAATATAGCCAGCAGGAGGCAAACTTGCTGAATGCTGATTCCAGTCCTGGTCAGGCTTTTGCACAGATACTGGCAGAGGAACTCCAGAAACGATACAGCGAACTACTGAGTGAACTTCAACAAATGAAAGATTCAGCTGCTGAGTCTCAGGGGAAAGTACACCTCCTGGAAGAGGAGCTGAAGTCACTGACAGTTGTTAAAGATGAAGCAGAGGCACGGGCCTTAAGATATGAAAGAGACTTGATGGAAGCTCAAACTGAGATTCATAGAGAAGCAGAGCAGAAGACATCAGAGAAACACGAGCAGAAGAAAGTCCTTGAGGAGCAACTGGAGAGCTTGCTGAAGGAGGCTCATTCCAAAGATCAGATGATCCAGTCGCTTCAGGCAGAACTTGATGACACGCAGCAGAAACTTACTGAGAAAGAAGGTCAAGCCCTAATGCTGGGTGCACAGTTGGAGGACAGAGAACTTGTCTCTTCAGAACTGGAGGAGAAAGTCTTTGCCATGGAGGCAAGGATTCAGCAATTTTCTGAGGAGGCTGAGAGAGCTAATGCTGCTCTCCTCGGCAAGACGACAGAGCTTGATGATTTGCAGCAGTCTCTTTCCTTGAAAGAGCAGGAGATGACGGAACTCAGTAATAGCATGACTGCCAAACTGCTTCAAGCAGATGAGGAAAAATGTACAATATCTAGTGAGGTCAAAATGCTAAAAGATCAGATGATGGAACTTGAGAGAACCTGGCATGACCAGCAGAAAGTGAAAGCAGATAAAACACCTGGTGAAAGTGAGGACTTGGTAGCTTTACAGAAGGAGAAGGAGAACCTGATTGCTCAAATAGCTACTATGAAAACAGATGGGGAACAGATGAAGCGAAAGTTGCAGGCAGCTTTGGTACAGCGCAAAGAATTGATGAAAAAGATTTCTGGATTTCAGAAGGAAGCAGAAGGTTCCAAAGAAAACGTAAATCTAGAGGGAGATGTTAGCTGTGAGGAAAGGGAACAGGAACTACAGAAGCTTGATGCACAATTACAAGAGACCAGAAAAGTCTTGAATTCCAAAGAAGAGGCTTTGAATGTTCTGGAACAGAAAACGCAGAGCCAAGATCAAGCACTAGCCGAGGCACATGTAGAAATCCAACGCCTGATTGAGGAGGCTAAAGCATTAAGTGAGAAAGGACAAATGATGCACCAAGTTCAAGACGACAACATTAGACTCCAGGCACAGGTCACCAGCATGGAATCTGAGCTTGATGTACTGCAGAAAAAGCTACAGGAGGCTGTGGATTCTCGTAAAGACACCTTGCGCAAGGCAAAGGAAAAGGATAGGCACCATCGTGAACAGCTGAGACTGCAGAAAGAAGAGTACAGTGGTCTCCTAGAACGTTTTGAAGCTAAGGATGATGAGAAAGCTAAGCTAATAAAACGTTTGAATGAGCTAGAAAGTCTTGTGGAGTCGGGGGTACCAGGAGATAAGGAAAAGCTTATAAATGTAGAGGAAGTGTCTGAGACTACATCTGGCAAAGTGGAGAAACCAGGATCAGGAGATTGGGTTCAAGAGGATTGGGTGGACTTTACCACACCTGATACTGAAACCAGTCAGCAAAGATCACCTGCTGAGCAACCTCCACAAGCCACATCAGAAACTCATGAGAGTGTGATAGAGTCCCTTCAAGACAAGGTAAAATTTGAACAAGCTGCCCGTTTGGATTTAGAAATACAGCTGCAAGAAAGTCGGGCATCTCTGTCACTCAAGGAAACTGAGTGGCTTGAGCTCAACAAAGAGCTGGAGACATTGAGGGAAAAGGAGAAACAGATTGATGCTCTTTCAGAAGAACTGGATGCTTTGAGAAAAAAGTGTGAGCAAGCAGAAGCCCATGCAGAAATGTTAAAGGCGGAAGTGGAGGAGGCTGCTGTTGTGGTTAAGTCAAACATCTCCGATGCAGAATCTCCTGTTGTAGCTCTTCAGGCAGAGGTAGAAGAGTTTAAGCAATTCCTCAAAAATAAAAATGATGAGATCATTGACTTAAGCCAGCAGCTGAATGAGCAGAGCTTCCTTCTACAGAAAATGCAGGAGACCGTATTGGAGAAAGATCAGCTGATCGCTTCCTTACAAGAAGGATTGAAAGCTGAGCAAGAGAGGAGTCAAAAACTGGAAGCAGAAATCCCACAGAAGCAAGAGGAAGAGAAAGACAACAATGCCAAGCTACAGCAGCTTCAGCGCAAATTTCAGGCTGCTCTGGTATCACGAAAGGAAGTTCTCAAAGAAAACCAAAGTTTAAAGGAAGAGCTGACTCGTGCTGAGAAGTCAAGATCAGAGTTGCTAGCAAAGATTACGAATATCGAGGCAAATCTGAGTAATCTAAGTACAGAGAAAGACAAACTAATTGAAGAGGTGGATAGGACCTTGCTGGAGAACCAAAGTCTTGGTGCCACCTGTGAAAGCCTTAAACTAGCAATGGATGGTCTGGTAAATGAGAAAGAAATGTACAAGCACCAAATTGAAAGTGCCAGAGAAGAAGCTGAGCAAGCATGTAGGCAATGGGAAGAAAAAGTGCAAGGCATGAAGGAGGAGTATGAGACCTTGCTGAAATCATATGAGAACGTGAGCGATGAAGCTGAACGGGTTAGAAGAGTGCTGGAGGCTGCAAGACAAGAGAGGCAAGAATCAGCGGCCAAAGCACGGGCCCATGAGGCAGCCAAACAAGAGGCAGAAAAGATAGCAGAAGAAGCTCAGAAGGAGGTGAATGTTGTAAAGGAAAAAATGAGAAAGTTTGCCAAGACAAAACATCAGAAAATTATGGAACTAGAAGAGGAGAATGAAAAGCTTCGAGAACATTTGGAGAAGAAAGGAACCAAAGAACAAGACACCAATTTGGAGCAAGAACTTGAGAAAGTTAAGAATGAGTTTGAAGCTTTGAAAGCTAATTTTGATTCATTAGAAACTGAACGAAATTCTTTGGAACAGGAAACTGAAAAACTGAAACAGCAGCTGGCTCAAGAAATTGACAAAAAGACCAGTGGACTTTTGGATGTTGATTCCTCTGAGAACATTAAGGAACATGTAGTTGCTCAGCATTTGAGCCCTGTTTTAAATGAAAACCAAGAAGATCTAGCTCTTGGTAGCGTTTCCAGAGAGTCTGAATTGTTGGAGCAACCAGAGGGGTCAGTGGGACCCAAGTCCCAACAAGAAGCCTCAGAAGTGGAAACTGAGATCGAAAGAACTGAATGCCAACACACAGAAACTGATGAACAGCTCAAGGAAAGGGAGGCAGCTCTTGAGGTAGCAGAGGGGAAGTTGAAAGAACTACAAGCTGCTCTTGAAGATGAGAAACGAACCAGATTTGAACGAGAAACACTGCTAAATGCAGAGTTGTCCTCTCTTAGGCAACACCTTCAGGAGTCTGTAGAACGAGAAGAGAAGTTGAAAGAGGAGTGCTCAAACAGAGAAACCCCGCTTCCGGTGGCTCGCACAAGATTTGAAGACACAATGGGAACCAGAGTTGATCAGGAAACTTTGCTTAATTCAGAGCTGGCCTCTCTTAAGCAACATCTTCAGGAGTCTGTAGAAAGAGAGCAGAGGCTGAAGGAAGAGTGCTCTAAGAAAGAAACTCAGCTTCAGGAACTTCGCACAAGTCTAGAGGTTGAGAAGGATGACCTTGAAGAACGACTGATGAACCAGTTAGCCCAGGTCAATGGTAGTATAGCAGGTTACCAACAGGAGGCAGCTGACAGCCGAGATCGCCTTGCAGACCTACAGCGAGAACTGGAGAAAGTGCAGAGGGAACAAGCTGAGTTGGAGGCCATGTTGACAGGGGAAAGGGATCGAGCAGCCAGGCTTGAGGAAGATAAAAGGCAGGCTCAGCGAGAAAGAGCTGAGGCAGAAGCTGAAGCAGGCAAACAGAGAGAGCTTGAGCAGAAACTAAAATCTGCACAGAGGGTGAAGGAAGGTAGCCAGAGCCGAGCACGTCAGCTGGAGGAGCTGCTGAGGGAGAAACAGTTGGAGGTCCAGCAGATGCAAAAAGATTGCATCCGGTACCAAGAAAGAATCAGTGTACTAGATCGGGAAGCTAAGGCTCTCCTGTTGGGTAGAGAAGAGTTGTCCAATGAGCTTGAAACCGCTCATCAAGAAATGGCAAAGATCAAAGAAGAGAGAACCAGACTTGAATCAGAGTTGTCAGTGCAGAAGGGGAAGCTGGATGTGGCTCAGAGTGAGGTGAGCCAGGCCCTTGCTGAGAAAGTGGCCTCTGAACAACTACTATGTCGGCGAGAGGCGGAGTTGAAATCCGAAGCCGAGCGAACCCTTGATGAGGTGAGATATCGCTTAGGAGCAGAACTTAAACAAATAGAACTAAGGTTGGAGCAGGCCTACAGAGACCGAGAAAGAGAAGAGGAGGCAACACTTGTGGCTAAGAATATTGCCGATGCTGCAGAGAAGTATGCTCAGGAAACACAAGCACGCCTGGATGAATCACTAGCACGACTGGCTGCCTTCTCGCGCTCCATGTCCTCGCTGCAGGATGACCGTGACCGCGTTCTGGACGAAGCTAAACAGTGGGAGAGCCGTTTCCACAGTGCCCTCCAGGGAAAAGAGGCTGAATTGAGGGAGGCCGAAAGCAGAGCCAAGAACCTATCTGAGCAACTTCAGAAGGAGACAACACAAAAAGAGCAGTTGCAGAGCTCACTGGAGAGGTTTGTTTCATTTCTGTCCTGATTTTCTGTGATGATCACTAAAGTTTTATTATTATTATTGAAAAACTAATAATCTAATTTTCTCATATTCCTGACTTGTTTGCAGGTTGCAGAAAGCAGAGGAGCGGTGGCAGCTGGAGTTGTCTGAGGCAGAGAAAAAGCACAACGAATCTCTAACTGCTTTGGAGAAAGAAAGAGAAGAATTGCAGCAGGAACTGACCCAGAAAGTTGGTTCTCTGGCACAGGTACAATCTCAACTTGCCTCCCTGGAAGCGGAAGCAGAAGGTCTACGCCATCGAGTGAAGGCTCTAGAAGAAGCAGTTGACAAGCTTCAGAGCGAAGCCAATCAAACCAGGGCTGAACTTAAGGAGCGAGAAACAGAAGAAAGAAGGTTGTGCTTAAACCTGGAGCAACTAGAGACAGACCTACGTTCTTCTAAAACCCTTATGGATACTCTTCAAGCAGAATTGGCTGAGAAGCAGAAGAGGGAATTGGAGCTCCTTGAAGAGAAGGAACATGTTGTCACTCAGGTCTTCACTTTTCATAGTGTTTTAATGCAGAATTGTTCTGACCTGCCCAGAACATTGTTCTTTTCTGTAACGATTCTGTTCTGTTCTGTCCCTAGGCTGTGGAGGAGGCCAGGAAGGAAGCAGACAGCAGGGCAGAAAAAGCAGAGGGACAGCTGGAGGAGAGAAGAGCAGTTGTACGAGATCTTGAGGAGAAGCTTCGTAAAACTGAGGAGGATGCCAGCCAAAGCAAAGCTCAACTGGACACCTTCACAAAGGCTATGGGATCCTTGCAGGATGATCGGGACAGGGTAGTAAGCCAATACAAGCAGTTAGAGGAGCGACACCTCCAGGTAAGGTCTCATGTATTGTAATATTCTCATTTCATAACTTTGTATGTCGTCTAACATGTTGTTGTTTTGTCAGTTAATGATGGAGAAGGATGGTCTCATTCAAGAAGCTGCTACCGAAAACAACGGCTTGAAAGAGGAGCTCCGTGCCCTTCTGGCCCAACGTGATGACCTTAATGCTGAAAATGCCAAGCTGGATGCTCAACTCCATGGCTACCGAGACGAGTTAAAGCAGGTTCTCTCTATGAAGGACTACCAGCATAAGAAGCTGCTTTCAGTCCAGCTTGAACGCATCAGTGCCTTAGAAAAAGAAAGAGAAGAGGTCCTGGCCAAGATGGAGGTTCTGGAAAAAGAAGCTTTGGTAAAAAGAGGACCTGCGATGGAGCATGAGATTTTGAGCCAGTCCGGACAGGTTGAAGCAGTGCTACATGATGCACCTGGTGCAGAGCTGGAGAAGCTAAGGGAACAGCTTCAAGCAGCCAGGAAGAAGATCAGCACCCTGGAGGAAACGCTTGCATCTGAAAGGGAGGCGTATGCAGCCCACAGTAAGGAGTTGAAAGAGCTGCGCTGGGAGGGCGGCATACTTCGAACGGAGACAGAGACAGCTGAAGAGAGGGTGGCTGAGTTGGCCAGAGACTTGATGGAAATGGAGCAGAAGTTGCTAGCAGAGAAAGAAGCATCAGCTCAGCTTCGTGCTCAGAACCAGGCCTTTGGTGAAGCCATGGCCTCTTTGCAGGATTCACGTGACGAGGCCATCAATGAAGTGAAGGAACTGCGCCTTCACATGGAAGAGTGTCGCCAATCGGGACATTCATCAGCGCCACCTAGCAGCTCTACTGGTGAAGTGTGGAGCCTGAAGAATGCTCTTTCTGCACTCCAGAATGACCGGGAAAGAATGGTACCGAACGTTTGATAGATACTACCATTACTTGATTAGAATTGGGTATCCAAGTATGCAGAGTCTCTGGGCTTTTTTTGAGATGAAGGCTGTCCAATTGGACGGATTTCTGACAACCTTATGTTGGCCAAACTTGAAAACAGCCTTTCATTTGGCAGTTTTGATGTAGGCAATCCCATTGTTCTGTTCCCCAGACCAGAATCCTTTATATGTTTCAACAAAAAGGAGGACCAAACTGGCAATCCAATCTTGAGAAGTATACGAATAGCTTTTCTCATGGTTAGTATTTCAGCCTTGCCAGACGTTGTTGCTAGATAATAGGATGTAGAGTAGTTGAGTTAGGCAAAAGAAAGTTAGCTGCTGCTAATTCAGGAACCACCTTGAGGATGTCAGTAATGCAGCAAGCAATATGTTCTTGCATAGTTGAGATACTGCCCAACAAATGGGCATAGAAAACACGAGTTACTGCACTTAAGTACTGTTTTGGATGACGACCTGGATTTACCAAAAGGTTCATACATAATGCTTTCTTTGGCTCGCACGTAAAAAAGAAATATCGACCTAAAGACTCCTAACTATATAAACAATGTTGATCGTTTTTTATATATTTTTTAAATCAGCTTCAAATATTCCATTCTACTCCATATTTCTATATTTTAATTCTGTACAATTTTGACAAAGCACCCATTCTTTTGCTTGGGTACAGGGATCCCCCCCCCCTTTTTTTCCGACCCTGCCAACAAAAATGGTGTATAAAAAGTTGCAGGTACATCCAGAATGGAAAATAGTTATGGATCCACTTA
>JAODJS010000014.1:234330-245863 GCA_027576325.1 Sciades assimilis | reverse complement strand
GGTTGGTATAGTTGAATAAAAAGGTTGGCCCAGCGTTGAATAGGTTGGTTTTAGGTTGGCATCAGGTTGGTAGGCTATATTGAAATTTTGGTTGGGCCAACGTTGGCCCACCGGACAAAATTACGTTGGGCCAACGGCGGCACCCAACGTTGGCCCAACACAACTCCTGACGTTGGCCCAACGTCTGCTTGCTACCTGGGAAGCTAATTATTAACAATATTAGCATTGATAGTCAAGACCAAGTCAATGAGGAAACAAGAACTTTTTATAGAAACTTGTATAAATCAAACTTTCAAAGGATGACTGTCAATTGTTTTTCCCCAAAATTAAGGAATGTAGCAAAAAAAAAAAACTGATGAGAACTTTATGCAACATATGGAGGAGGAGCTTCGAATTGAAGAATTGGATATAGCAATCAGGCGGATGTCAAAAGGGAAATCACCAGGACTCGATGGTCTGACTGTGGAGTTTTACACCTGGTTTTGGAAAGATATCAGAGAAACGCTTTATAATGCCTTCTTGGAATGTATTTCAACTGGACTCCTGTCTCCTCCTATGAAACAGGGCATCATCACCTTGATCCCAAAGCCCAATAAGGATAAACTGTTACTCGATACCTGGAGGCCGATAACCTTACGATGTAATGATTATGAATTGTTCGCACATGTGTACTCTAATAGATCAGATAGGGGTCGAACAAATTTAGTTGATGAGTGTCAATCAGCTTTTGTAAAAGGCAGGAACATGTATAACCATACCCGGCTGATTTTAGATCTGTTAGATTATAGAGATTATATGAAAACAGATAGTTACGTGTTGTTTCTAGTTTTTTTAAGGCGTTTGATACCATTGAACATCTCTTTTTGTGGAAAACGCTACACTTCGTGGGTTTTGGGGTTAAGTTCTATAGCATTCTAAGAGATGCTATACACTGACATCAGTAGCTCTGTCTCTCTGAACCCTGGAGCGACTCCGGGATTTAAGGTGCTGCGTGGTATTCGACAGGGATGCCCTGTTACCCCAAAGCTTTTTATATTGGCAACACAACTATTAACATTGCTGATCAATAATTCCAATGATATACAAGGAATTATAATTTTCAACAAGGAGTTTAAAATAAGTCAGTCTGCGGATGATACATCTATTTTTTAAAAAGATAAATCAAAGGTGGATGAAACTCTTAATACGATCTCAGTCTTCTCCAAAGCATCCGGATTATTTCTTAATATTAAAAAATGTGAACTCCTCCCTATCCACACAAGCGCCGACTCCTCTATTGCTTCAATTAGAGTTGAATCTGAGGTTAAATATTTAGGATTAACGATGTCTAAAAATTTAATTAGAAGAGAAGACACTAATATTTCTAAGCCTATATTAGACATGAGGAAATCACTCAGTCGCTGGTTAACCAGAGGCCTCGCTATTTTTGGCGGAATCACTTTAGCTAAAGCGGAAGGTATTTCCAAACTGATTCATCCTCGCCACTCCCTGTTTATTTCCCCAGAAAATATTAAGAAAGCCAACACGGTTATTTTCCAGTTTTTACGGAGGAATAAAACTCACTATATTAGAAGGTCCCATCTCGTTAAGGAGTACGACAAGGGTGGGATTAAAGCTCCAGAATTTGAATCAATGATCGGCACCTTTAGAATAAACTGGATAAACTCTTGTCTGTCACAGCCAAATTCAATGTGGTTTCACATCCCAAGCTCTTTGTTTAAGAAAATAGGAAGTTTAGATTTTATTTTGAAATGTGATTTTGATGTGAACAGGATCCCTATGAAGCTGTCTGATTTTCATAAACACATTCTTCATTTTTGGAAAATGATATTTACCCACAATTTTTCTCCTCAGTTCAGTTTTTTGGAACAACAGAGTCACAATAAACAGGAAACCAGTCTTCAAAAGTAGCTGGTTTGAAAGAGGCATTATATTTGTAACTGATTTAATGGATTGTAATGGTATAATTTTAAGTTACACAGACTTTATAGAAAAATATAACTTAAATTGTACTCAAAGAGAATATAACAAAATATGTAATGTGATTCCTTTACCTTTGACCCCATTGGTTCACAATTATTTAGTCTACAATAATCCTTTAACAGCACTACCAAATCTATTGATTGGAGAATATAATCTGACTGATAAAAAATGTAATAATAAGTTCATTAGTAATGTTTTGAAATCCAAAGTGTTTCATGATTATTGCAGAGGGAGAACCTGGCAGGGTTCTGATTTGGGAACTCCGGGCACTTTAAACAAAGCATATTCTAAATTTATTAAGTGGCCTGTTTTGCCTAAAGTTAAAGAAACGCATTTCAGAATCATCAGTAAGATTTATCCTGTGGCAGAGCTTCTAAAAAAAGATTTAGTTTTGATGTGGATCAGTGTTCCTTCTGCAATAGTGATGATGAAACACTGGAGCATCGGTTTTATTTATGTCCTGTTTCTCAGTGTTTTTGCTCAGATATATATATATATATAAAAAAAGGGTTTCTCTTAAAATTAATGATGTTCCATCCTTTGAATTATATCATATTATTTTCTGCATGGATAATTTGCTCTCTTCTGTTTCAGACATTATTAAAATAATTTTATTAAGGGGTAAATATCATATTCACTGTGCAGAATGGAGAAACTGTAAGCCCTCCTTCCCTGGATTTATTAATGACTTTAAAATGTTTTTCTTGTCTCTCAAAAAAATAGCCTGTAAAATTGACAGAAAAACGAGTATAGACATTGCTCGCTGTTTGTTATTGTAATTTATGAATCCTTTTCCTTTTGTGTCTCTGCTCCGTTATGTGTTCATTTAACTGCCCAATTTAAAATGTCATTTACATGCACCTTATTTTTTTATTTTATTTATTTTTTGTTTGTTTTTTCTCTGACATGTATCTCCTAATCTGTAATATTAATCCATATCCTCCCTGAGAGTTTGTACAATTTCTTTTGTTTAATAAAAAATCATTAAAAATGTTGCTTTGGTAGGACGCGTCCTTCAGAGGCCAGACTCCTTCCTAAATGAAACAGTCTCACGAGTGTGAAGGGGTGTGTCTTCTTCTGCTGAGTTTACTGGCACATTGCAATCTTAGTACCCTACTGCCATCTACAGGCCTGAGGTGGGAATACTCTGGGGAGTCGCCATGGCTTCCAGCTGTGCTCTGAGAGAATCTGAATGAATGCTTTATAATATAAAATGAGCTCCATCCTCCCTAACAGCGGCGCTTCCATTCAAATGAAAACAAACCTGCAGCAGATGATGGACTTTGATGAGTTTCAATTTCAGTTTCATCACCAGAAGATACATTTCTCCAAACTCACATGGATATTATTCTTTTTATTCCTATAAACTGCAGTGTGCTTTAGGGAGTTATAGCAAAATGCTTAGAAAACAAAAGATAGACGATTCATGAAAACACTGAGAAAAATAAACTCGCCGACATCGGCGCGTCGCGCGGCCGAGTGGAGGCAGAGCGGCGTTTTCCTGAGGAGAAGCTCTGTGCTGGAGTCGTGTGGAGTGATGCTGCTCCACAGTCAGAGCTGCTCAGTGCTAGCAGTGTTAGCAAAGCTCACTCTCTGTGGAGAATCAACTGAGGAGGAACGCTCGATAGAGAAGTCGCCGCCATTCCGCACCGCCCTAACGCGAAAAAGAAAAGAAATTCAAGAAATGACGCCAAAAAAGAACTTAATGGATGAGATCGAGGATTTAAAAAAATCACTCGATTTCCTTACGGAAGAGGTTTCTGCTGTCCACAAGCAGCAGAAAATAATAATGGATCTGGTAGAGGAGGTGAAATCCCTCAGGAGCCAAAATGTGGAGAAGGACCAGAAGATCATGCTGCTGGAAAACCGGGTCGAAAATCCTGAACAATATTCAAGGATAAACGAGGTCATAGTCTCCGGGCTGGAGATTAAACCCCGGTCGTATGCCCACGCAGTAAAGCGGCAAGATGGAGAAGAACTCACCGAGATGGAAGCCATTTCGGTGGAGGAACAGGTGTCCACTTTCCTCCATTCACACCGAATTAAGCTGGACATCAGCAACATCGAGGCATGCCATCTCCTTCCTCGGAGAACAAATACAGACAAACCAGCTGTGATTGTACGGTTTGTGAACAGAAAGTTCAAAAAGGAGTTGCTAAAACAAGGCCGAATGCTGAAAGGAACCAAAGTATATTTGAATGAACATTTGACAAAAAAGAATGCAGATATTGCTGGAAAAGCCCGCTCACTGCGAAGGCAGAAGGAAATACAGTCTACGGGGTCGACAAACTGCAAAATCTTTATTAAACTAAAGGGTTCCCCAGAGCAAGCGAAAGCTTTGGTTGTCAGAAGCTTGGAGGAACTGGACAAGTATTAATGACACCATTTATCTGTCTAGGATTAACTTTTTTTTTCTTTTTTGAATGATAAAAGACAGTTTTTTGTGCTTTTTTTCATATGGAGAGTTTTAATCACTCTTCTCTCCTTATATGTTTCTGTTGGACTGTGGAATTTTGTTTTTCCAAAATGAATAGTTACTCTGTATGGTTTGGATATCAGGGATCATGTTGTTTCCCGCCCCAGTTTTGCACTATTTTTGACGGAAGACGCCCATTTTTGTTTTTGGAGTGTAAAATATATAGAAGTTGTGTGTTTATATATCGTCGTCAGAAACTCTTTCGTCAATCTGCAGGACATAGAATCAGATATAGACCCAGAAAGTAATCTGTTAAAGAATGTGATTAGAAATTGCTGTTACGATACTGAAGATCAGTTTAATCACAAATTCAATATAAAACATGGAGTATCGATCATTCACTTTAATAGCAGAAGTTTATACGCAAACTTTCAAAATATAAAAGATTACCTGGGTCAGTTCACTCCACCCTTTAGTGTGATAGCCATCTCTGAAACCCGGCTCAGCGTGGGGAAAAGGGTGATTTTGAACCAGAAGGGTATGAATTAAATTACAAACAGGGGGGGAGCTCTGTATGTCGACAGAAGATTGAAATATAAGATTATTAACAGTATGACTGCTGCTATTGATGATATACGTGAATGCATTTCTATAAAGATTGTCATGAAGAACAACAAAAATATTATTGCCAGCTGTGTTTGCAGAGCTCCCAGCTCCAGGATCAAAAAATTCAAAGAAGTGATGGAACGTATGTTCATAAACACTGAGCAGAAGGTCACTTTCATTTGTGATTTCAATATAGATCTATTAAATCCTAATAAATTAGCCTTGATTGATGAATTTAGCGCTGCAATGTATCATATGAGCTTTTATCCGATCATCACTAAACCCAGTAGAATAACATCTCAATCAGCAACAATTATAGATAATATATTTACTAACGACTTGGAAGACAATATAATTGGAGGATTACTAATAAATGATATCAGCGACCACCTGCCCGTGTTTGTTAATTATGATTGTGAATATAAAATGTTGAAAGATGAAAATGAAATAAGACAGAGGAGAGGAAGAGCAGAAGGTTCGATAAAAACATTGAGAAGTGAACTGTCATGTCAAAACTGGAGAAATGGATGCAAAGCAGTGGATGTAGACTCTGCTTATGGCTGCTTTCTGGAGACTTTCCTTTCCTTATATGACAGAACATGTCCAATAAAACAGAGCAGGAGGAAAATAATCAGTTATAATAAACCCTGGATTACAAAGGGCTTGTTGAATGCCTGTAAAAATATAATACATTGTACAAACAATTTATAAAGCATAGAACTATAGAAAGAGAAATAAAATATAACAGATATAAAATAAATGAACTGATATTATTCTGAAATGTAAGAAAGATTTCTACAATAACGTATTAGAAAAGAATAAGGATAACATTAGAGGTGTATGGAATGTATTAAATTTAGGGCTGCGCGGTATACACGGTATGACGGTAGAAACGATATAAATTTGGCCACGGTAGAGATTTGTGCTCTGCCGTCATACCGTCATCGCACCGCCTCTGTGTGAAAATGGCCGCAAGCACAGGAACGGCGGAGAAGGAGGAGCTAGTAAAAAAAAAAATGGTGCTGCATCCGTGATTTGGACGTGGTTCGGGTTTAAAAAGTCGGATGTTGAGCAGAAGAATGTCATCTGCAGTAAATCATATCACTGGAGGAAACCCCAGAGTTCAGTGTTGCAGCTTGTGATTTTAATTTGAAATATGCTGCTTTTTGTTATTGTTGTTTTTTTTACTGAAAAGATGCTAAGTGTCCTGTAAGTGTTTCTCTCTTAAAAATAGATTGTTCAATCAGTCAGTGACACTTTTGCACAACAGACAAAACAAAATAAAAGTCTGTTCTGTGTGCTTGAAGGAGTGTTATTTAGAACTGTATTTTTGGGTTCTTTAAGATGTGGAAAATTTGTTTGGTAACTTTTGAACTATTTTGGATTAGAGAAGAAAACCTTATCGTTGGCAACCAAAGTTCAGTGTTTGCGGCTTGATTGTAATTTGAAATATGAAACCAAATGTTCAGTGACGGTTTTTGCACAAGAGAACAAAAGCCTGTTCTGTCTGTGTGCTTGAAGGAGTGTTATTAGAATATCTATTTTTTGTGTTCTTTAAGATGTGGAAATTTTAATGTTTGGTGTCTTTTGCACCATTTTGGATTCCAGAACCTTTTCACTGTTTTTGCCTGATAGAAAACCTCTCTGACTTGAAGTACTGTTTACAATATCCACTTTATTTTTGTGAGAGTTTTGTTCTTCTGAGGCGCTGTCCTTACTTCTGTTGGTCTTCTGCACAATAAATGTTCAAAAGATTACATGATATCTTCTGTTGTTTAAATCAATGTAGCTTTGCTAAGGGACTACAAAACCCATTCAGAAACACTTCCATTATAAGTTTTACACCGTGACGTTCATAACGGAGGACAAGGTTTCCTATTTCTAATAACTGAATATTATTGATTATTGATAACTGATTATTAGAAATTGGAAAACTTGTCCTCCGTTTTCAGATCATTTTATGGAAAGCGATACGCGTGAAATGAATGCTTGATGTTCCTCGGCCCCGTACGGTTACGGATACTAAATAAAGGATAAATACAATAAAAATATGAAGTTATTCCTGTGGAAATGTTTCTCCAGTCAGGCCACACCCACTGTCAGATGGAGAAACACTTCTGCCAAATACCATAAATATAAATTTCACCCAAATGGCATGTGATGTTATTTTCAGTTCCAGTGTCAGCAGATTTAGAGTCTTTTTTTATTTTGTTCAAATTTCCTGGAATAAAGATTCTGACTCCGAAATGGCGTCAGGAACACTGAGACTTTTATTCTCTCTCTCTGTGTGTGTGGACTCTTATCATCGCACACTTCACACTCCTCCCGCTGATGCGACTCTCCGGCTGCGCTTCATGGCAGCTTCACACTGTAATCCGGATCAGTTATTAAAGCCAGGCTTGTTTCTCTGGAAACTGATCCGGGTTCCCTCTGTGGGGACTATGTTTAAGAGGATGGCTGAATTCGCTCCGGATTCTGGAGGCCGTGTGAAGGTCTGAGGAGAAGCCGTTAGCTTAGCACAGCGGACACAATGCTAACAATAGCTTCAGCTCAACAGCTCGTGCGGCTCAGTTAGCTTCACGGTTCGCCCAGTGTGTGGTGTTTATGGAATTAATAATTTATAATTAAATCAGTTCCCTGACTCTGTGGGTGTGTCGGTACACGGGATGAGTTTTATCATGAGGGGGAATTAAAAAACTCAGCGTGGGTTTCGCGCTTCTGAGGCGCCGCCATCTTTCTTTTCGTCACTTCCGTTAAAGCCGGAAATCCCAGCTGGCCGAAATAAAAGCTCTCCAGATGATTAAAACCCATATTATACATATTTATAACACTTTTAACAATAATAAATATACACTAGAGGCTGTTTAAGAGAGAGAATTTTCCGGGTCGGTTCTAATTCGTCTGGATCCGCTTTAGAGTTTTATGGAAAGTTGACGTGTTGCCAAGGAAACAGAGTGGCGGGAGCCGCGAGGGGCCAAACGGCGCCTGTCCGGGTCAAAGAAACGCGATTTATTAAAGCCGCGGTTAATAAAAACAGCCACAGCATCAGCTTATGGATTTTAGTTGCTGTGGTTTTAGTGTACACAGGTGTAATATAAAGAGTGAATTCAGTTCATATATTTTGTCTGTAGAGGTGATTTCAGGGAGTTTTACACTGTTATTTTTATTTATTCACCTTAACGGAAACTAAAGTTGGTTCTTAATATTAAATAAATAGCTGAATGCATACAGAGCGGTTTCACCTCCTTAACAACCGTCGTCAAGAGGACAAACAGCTGTGGTTTAATCAGAAGCGTTTAAGTTGGCAGTATGGTCCGTTTGCGCGCGCTTTACGGCGTTCAGATCGATTGAATCGGAACAAAGAAAGTGTTTCCTGCTTCCCTTCCGTTCCTGCGGAGAGACGGGATAAACAATGGCGAGAAAAGTGGTGACGGCGCATCTGTACAGATGACCTCCTGAGTGGTGTTTACTTGAAAACCGTTAACCTTATAGGACCGTTTAATATCCATCTTTAGATCTGGATGTTCTGAACCATGATAGACCAGACTCCAATCTCAGCTTCCTATCAAAAGTTCTGAAACGTGCTGTTGCACCTCAGTTATATCACCACTTTGCTGGAAACAGTTTGTTTCCTAAAATGCAATCAACCTATTGTCAACACCACAGACCCGAGACTGCACTGCTTCGTGTCCATGATGATCTGCTCAGAGCTGTAGACAAGGGTTTTGAGGCTTTGCTTGTACTTTTAGATTTTTTGTCAGCCTTTGACACCAGTGATCATGGCATTTTGCTGTGAAGACTTGAAGAAAGGTTTGGCTTCTCTGGCCTCGTACTGGCTTGTATCCGATCTTACTTTGAGGATCGACACCAGTTTATCAGTGTTATGAACTTGAACCCATCTACATAGAAACTTGATTGTGGTGTCCACCAAGGCTCTGTCCTTGGCCCTATATTCTTTTGCCTTTATGTTGCTGCACTTGAAGATGTACTGACTGCTCATGAGTTATCTGCCATGACGTATGTGGATGATACACAATTGTACATCATTGAGAAGGGCAGCCACGATAACACTGTTCATGTGCTACAGAACTGTTTGAATGATATACAGTAAAGACCTGGTGCGTAAATAATAAACTAGTTCAAAACAATGACAGAACCGAATGGCGACTGATCCAGTCCAGGTTCTTGCCATCTGTTTCTGTAATCTCGAAAGTACGATTTGGAGGCTCAGAAATCTCACCAATGCCTGAAGCTCATGATCTTTGTTGATTGTCTGACCACAACTTGTCCTTCACTCAACAGATCAACAATTGCTGCAAGTCCTCCTTTCTGGCTCTGAGTCAAATTAGCAAGATTCAAAAGGGCCTGGATCAGCCACCTGCTGAGAGGTTGGTCCATGCCTTTGTTCCATCAAGGCTGGATTACTGGAACAGTCCGTTTTACAGTCTGCTGGAGTACAAGCTCAAGAAACTCCAACGTGTCCTAAATTCAGCTGCCAGAGATGTAGCATGACCTCCACATGGTGAAGACGTCACCGATGTCTTGAAGAGGCGACACTGGCTGCCAATTAATGCCAGCATCGGGTACAATGCTGCCGTCATTACTACCATTCATGGGAAGGTGGTGGAGATGGTTGAGGAGTACAAGTACTTGGGCACAGTCTTTTATAATAAACTCAGATTTGCCTCCAACACAGAGGAGATCCTCAGAAAGTGCCAACAGCGACAGTACCTCCTGAGGAAGCTTAAGTCCTTTGGGGTCAGCAAGGACATTCTGACTACTTTCTCCTACTCCTTCATTGAGAGTAGAATGTCGTTTTCCATAACCTGCTGGTTCCACTCCCTTAGCCTTCAGTACAAAAACTGCCTGCAGGGCACAGTCAAGGTGTGCTCTAAAATTATTGCCCCCCCTCAGGTCACTCTCAGCACTGTGTGAGCAGCAGACAGTAAACTCAGTGAGCAGGATTCTTCAGGACCCTTCACATGTCCAGTTCCCTGCGTTTGAGTGCGTCCCCTCAGGACGCCGGCTGCGTTGTCTGAGCTGATGAACACAGAGGAGAAGAGCGAACTTTGTCCCCAGAGAGGTTCAGCTCCTCAACTCTCTGCCATCCTTGTCCGTCTCCTCACCCCTCCAGCCCCTTCCCCCTTCTTCACATGCACTCGAACCTGTCTGGTGCATTAACCACCCCTCTGTACACACACCACTTTAAATATCGGCTCTGCTGACATTGATCCTTCTCCCTCAGAAGCACATTGCACCACATGATGTTTTTGTAGATACTGTTTTTTAAATGATCATATTTATCCATACTGTGCAGTCATTTATCCGCATACTGCCACCTTGCACACTGCCATATTTTTTATGGTAATGCATTATTATTTACGATTTTAATATTAATCTTCATTTCAGTTAAATTTTTTTCATCATATTTAATACATGTAAACACTAATTTACATTTGCTTTTATTGTTAAGTTATTTGCTCACAGCATGATTTTTATTGTTAGAGAATTGGGACTCTGAAATGCTTTAAAATTAATTAGATATTTTTACAGCACACAGAGACTCGATACATGTTTCAGATTCATACACATTAATAACTAAAAATAAATTATTAGTGTTATTATTAATCACAGGACAATTTTTCCCTCCACTAGATGGCAGTAAAGCGCTTCCAACCTGAGATTACTGTTGAGTGAAATGTGTTTTTCTCTGAACTGACCTGCTGAGGGCGCTGTTAGGATGCTGCTGGATTATTATTATTATTATTATTATTGGCAAAACCTAAATATTATAGAAAACAAAAGATCATAATAAAAATAAAATCGGGGATCACGGGCTTCAGCCGGGTTTCAGTCCAAATCAAACCACAGCAGCACTTCATCAACTTCTGTCAAATCAGAAATCGATGGTCCCCATAAGGAAAGTGTTGTTGTTGTTGTTTGAACAATAAATAAATCGAAGAGGCAAAGCGTGTCCTTTTCATTCCTGAGGTTGGGGTTGGGGTTCGGTTCAGCTGCAGTCACAGCATTAATTAAGTGCATTAATAATGATGTCAGTGGAAGGTCCTCAGAAGGACAGGAAGACTAACGTGTGTGTGTGTTTACATTTATTCATTTAGCTGAAGCTTTTATGATACAGTGGAGATGCCGAGGGTTAAGGGTCGAGCTCAAGGTGGTGCTGGGATTTGAACTCACAACCTTCTGATCAGTCGATAAATACTGATTTATTTTTTACTGCCTGAGATGTTCTATAAGGGCATCGACCACAGATTCATCACTACAAGAGCCGCTCACTCGACTCCAACACACATCATCACATTATACTCAAAATAATCAAAGCACTTTTATTTCATTGAATGGATAAAAATAGATGATTGTTACACAATATGAAAAAGAGCCAATAAAACTCTGCAGAATGTAAAATATTGACTTGTTCTCATTGTGGAAAGATAAAAAGTCACATTAACTTGTATATTGTTGATGAAGATGTAATATTAAAATGAACTGGCCATCACTCATTTAAAAAGT
>JAODJS010000013.1:44901786-44912456 GCA_027576325.1 Sciades assimilis | reverse complement strand
AGCGGAGGAAAAGAAACTAACCAGGATAATATCATATCATATGATCGCGTATTTACCGCGCATCGGTTTTAAGCCCGTGCCCGACCCGGGCCCGATTGAAATATTGAAATTTGACCCCGACCTGGCCCGGACCCGGCAGGTCCTGTCGGGGCCCGGTCGGGTTCGGGCAGATATTCCCAACTCTGGCCCACATAGGGTCTAAATCCGATTATAGATGCAGATATTTTTCTTGGTGTTGAGCTGAACAGTGATGGTTTTTTTGTGTGTATATTAGTCCTCTTCCAGAGATCCGGCGGTGGAGCTACCTGAGGGAGACGCTGCTGCGTTTTAAGCGCACTCGGGACTTCCAGGCCACGTTTGATGCCCTGCTGGAAGGCGAATGGACGAGCGAGTACTTCCGAGACCTTGGCTCGCACCGGCAGGAGCTGCTGAGGCAACATGTGAGTATAAAAACCCTGCTCCTGTGCCTTGTTTGTTTTGGTTTGTTGACTCAGTGGTGATGGCTTAAGATTTGCGGCTTTTGTCCGCGAATTGTCATCCAGGGTGTTTTTTTTTTTTTTAAATTGTTGTTGACTAAATAAAAGCGATGTCTGTCTGTGTCGATGAGGCTGTGGGGAATTCTGAGCAGTGTGAGTCATGCTGCACACCTCAGTGCTGCGTTATCTCGTGGGTATCATTACCGTCTCTACAGTTTTCCTCCTTTTCAGTGTAAAATAATATATATATATATATAATAATTTTTACATTTCTAAATATTAAGCAAACACATCAAATCAGTTTTATTTCGTCAAAGTGTAGCACTTTTGTTTATCAGTTGCTAAATTTATCAATAATGTGTATATTTTATTTTTAATGGTTGAGGAAAAAACAATTTTTTTCAAAAGCATAAAATGCAGAATGTGGTAAACTATCACGTTAATACAAAATTGCAAAAAAAAAAAAATCTGCTTCGTAATATAAAATGTGATTATTTTTTTTTTTCAGTGTTAAATATTTTATTTTTGTGGAGGTTAATAATTGAATTTTTTTCCCAGGGCAATGCAATGAAATTTATGCCTGTAAAAATGTTCAGTTAAATCCTATGCTAAGCTTTTCGACTGGAAAAATTAAAAATGAAAAGAAAAAAAAAATGATCAGCTTGCATTCACAAAGTTGTTTGCTTTTTAATTTTTAATATATTTTAATTTTGTCACAGTGTGATGTAAGCCTTCTGAATTAGCCAAAATAAAAAGCAGTTATTCAAAATTATTGGCACCCAGTGGTGATAAGATGTTGGATTCTTTTCAAGTTGATATCTATATATTTAATGTCTCTGTCCTCTTTAGATGTACCGCTATCTCACTGCCTTCCTGTTGGACAGTGGAGTCCAGATCGAGTCATGTGACCGATATTCATCAGAGATCAATGGAGCCAAAATCACAGCAACCAGAAACTGGTGAGAGACTCAGTGATAAAAACACACACACTGACTCACAAGGAATGTTTACTGATGTGTGTGTGTGTGTGTGTGTGTGTAGGTTGGTGGGAGAGCGTGTGGAGGTGCTGCAGGGCTGTATTGCTGAGCTGAGTCCCGCTGACAGCGCTGTGCTCAGGACCGGTGTGAACGATTTCAGTGTGATGTACTCGACGCGTAAGCAGTGTGCTCAGCTCTGGCTCGGCCCGGCTGCCTTCATTAACCACGGTGAGCAACTATAAACATTTATTGTCCTTAAAGAAAACGCCACCATGTCAAAGAGTTTGGTTTGTTTATTATGTGGAGCGGCTGGTGTACAAATCCCTGTGAACGAGCTGTTACCAAAGAAACGAAACGCAGCTTTTAAAATGAGCTGCTTCTTATTAATATAAATTATAATGCAAAATAATGTAAATCGTGTGTTAATTTGTCTTAATTCTCCGTCTCTTGCTTGTAGACTGCAGGCCAAATTGTAAGGTAAGAAACCAAATGATGATTCCTTTGTGTGCCTGGTTAATTCTTTGAGCTTGCATTTGCTGTAGAAAAATAATTGTACTATTAATATTCATTTTATTTATTTTGGATGCATTTGGACAAAATAAACACACTTTTTTTTGCCTGGCCCTGTTTCTCATCCTAGTTTGTGCCTGGGGATGACATTCTTGATTTTTTTTAATTAAAAAATTATATAGATTATTATATAGCTTGTT
This sequence comes from Sciades assimilis, assembly GCA_027576325.1. Classification (NCBI taxonomy): domain Eukaryota; kingdom Metazoa; phylum Chordata; class Actinopteri; order Siluriformes; family Ariidae; genus Sciades; species Sciades assimilis. Next base: position 44,910,293 of record JAODJS010000013.1, on the reverse strand, counting down.
TTTTATTTTCTTTACAGTATTCAAAAATCGCAGTCCAGTTAAAACTAACAGTAAATACCTTCTGTTTCTGTGCCAGTTTGTACCTGGGGATAAGAATGGTGCGTGTGTGAAGGTTGTCCGTCCCATCTCACCTGGGGAGGAGATCACGTGTTACTATGGCGACAGCTTTTTTGGGGAAGACAATGAGATGTGTGAATGTTGCACCTGTGAGAGGTGAGGGAGTCCCAGATGGGCGTCGATTCAAGAGCCGTCTGTGTACTTGGATTTCGTATGCTGTGGATTCATTTATTCTGATGGTTCCTTTTATAGGTTTTTTTTTTTTTAGTAATAAATACAGTGAGATTGTGAAGAGCTTTTTTTTGGGGGGGGGGGGAGAGATTAAATCCTTTGATCTTTTTTTTTTTTTCAGGAGAGGAAAAGGGTTCTTCCGGCACAGGCTGGCTGCACTACAGGAGTGGGAGGGCTCGAACGATCCACTCGGCCAGAAGTACAGGTTCAGAGAGACAGACCTGCGGCTCAACCGAGAGAAAGGGAACAGTACTCCGAGTCCGTTCCTCCCAGTATCTAACCCGGGTAACTCATCCCAACTTGTATGATTTTTGCCCGGTGCTGGTGATTTTTTTTTTAAAGTGAATTTTTTGATCTTTTAGCATTTTTGACACTTCCCTACAACAAACCTTTTCAATCTCCTGTCATCTTTCTAAGTATTGTTTTATTCTTAATCCCCGCCCTCTTCCCATTCTCTTTCTCCCGACTCTTAGCTTTCTCTGTGAAGAATTCCCAGCAGACAAAGAGAAACGCCCCTTCAGTGAGCAGCAGGATGACAAAGACCAAGAGGTGGAAAAGGGAGGAGCGAATCAAACAGGCTGAGAAGACTCGACACAACCATTTCGTATGGTCCCGGTCTCATTTCACCGTAAAGGGCTTGAGCGTTTGCCTGTACAGTCACAGTGTGGACTTCCTTTTAAGCTGCAAAGATCCTGCTAGCAAGGAACGAGCCCTTTTGCGAAGAATCGAGAGCGTGAGACCAAAATTGGAGCGTCGAGACTCTGATGCGCTCGGCCCTCCGTCTGCCGCCAGTGTCAAACTGATCAGAGGTGAGGAAGGACAAAACGTCTCTAATGACGTATCGAGTAACACTGATGGATTGAACTTAAAACCCTTCACGTTAACCTCGGTTGGCGATAAGGACCCTGAAAACACTAAAGGACAGGAGGCGGAAACCACCGCCGTTAGAGGTGTTCATCAGATGGCCATTTCTTCACGGACCAGGAATATGCTTCGCACCCGATTCAGATGCTCTGGAGCCTTTGATCGAGGTAAACTCTGCCGCTTGAATAAAAAGGCTGTCAAAATGATACGCCGGACACCGAAGCTGGGCGCAGGTGCTAGACGTCATGGTCAGTGTCGAAGAGGCGCTGTCAGAAAAGCTGGTCCGCATAAGGCACTCTTAAACAAAACCCGACGAGAAACAAACAGCAAGTCAGTGCTGGTGATCACAGAGGAGAAGCAGCATAGCATTGGGAATCCTCACAAGACCATGGCTGATGGCGAGAAGCGCATCGCTGTCTCCAGTGCTGCTAAGGAAGGGGATTCGAGCTCCCCGATCGCTTCTGAGATCTCCGGGGAGCTGCAGAAAAAACACATCCCTTCTGTCATTTCTGGCATGATCAATGTTACCACTTCCTTGACTCCTTTTTTCTCTGCTCACCTACCACCACCACCTCCTCCAACAGCTGCATCATCATCATCATCATCTCTCCCTTCAGGGTTGACGCGTTACATACAAGTCAGTCTGGTCAGAATGTCGATCCCAGGAGAGCGAGCAGCTGTTCAGGCAGATCAGGAAAGAGCAGACAGCGAAGAAAATGCAGATCCGACGCCTCCTGCAGCTGTAGAGAAGCAGGTCTCAAAGGCCAAACGAAGCAAAGGTATCTCGAAAATTGGTGTTAAGAAAGGGGTAAGAGAGATGTATTTTACTTCAAGTGCAGACAGCTTTTTAAAGGTGACGTGCGATATAGAAAGTAGTGGGAATACCGTAGAACAACCTCATGCACATGTGACATACAAGAAAAATAACGATGAAAAACAGGATAAGATAGAAACCAGTAGTAATGCTAAGGTTAACAGTATGGTGTCTGATTCTGTATGTGTTGAGGAACCTTTGGTAGAAGATAATGAAGAGGTGAGTAAGTTAAGGGAAAGAGAACAAGTGACGAAAGGTCAAACAAAGCAGAGTGAAACAGGTACAGCTGAAGAAAAGGATGAGGAAAAGCGTAAAGGTAAGCAAGGTGAGGTAGCAAAGCATAACGAAGATACTGTAGAAAAGAAATCAGATTTGTTGCATTTTGGAAGCAAAACTGTTGTCATGAAGGAGGCAAGAGTCCTTCTGTCTGACATTTTAAAAAGCTTGAGCAGTGACTTGGTTAATCAAGGACTGGGCAGTAAAGTGTATCATGCTGTAGTCAGGAATTCTCTACGACAAGGTGAGTCTGAATCGGTTAAAAGGTTAATATCCCTTACTAAAACCCCCAAATTGAATTTTGAGCCACAGGAAAAGAATCCTGCAGCCCAACATTGTGCACAAATTTCAGAAGACTATCAAGGCGCAAAAGTGGCAAAAAAAAAAGTTCCAGAAATTATTCCACCCTCCTTCGAGTCTCCGTCTCCTCTAAAAGGCGGTCTGGATCACAATTCCCAGAGCAGCATCCCGCTAAAGAAACGGGTTTTTCGAGAATCCCTCGAAACCGATCCAGATCAAGATGCAAGCATAACTACAACTACAGCAGAGTCTCCGTGTCCCAGTAAAAGTCTGGAGACCAAGCCAGAAAGTCTGCTGCCTGCGTCTCAAGGGAGCAAGACCATTGATAATGGAGCTCAGAACCCGACTTTACAATCAAGCTCGTTTTTCAAGGATGAAGGGGTAGGCTCAAAAAAGAGCAGGCTGTGTAAATCCTTAGTGGCCAAAAAGCTACAACAAAGAAAATGTTTTCGAACTGTGCAGGTTAGACCAGCCCAAGCTCCTAATAAGATATTCAGAGAGAGAGGTAGTACAGGTAGCCAGTCAGCAGCAAAGACACCTGAAATTGGAGTAAATACGAATAGAAAATGCAAAATGCAGCCTGAGCTAGGAACCAGAGTGGAGTGCATCGATGCAGGGAAAGAAAGAAATGAGGATGTAAGAGAGGTCACCCAAAATTTAGCAGAGGAGACGCAGGAAGAAGCAAAATCCCAAGCAGATGCCTTGTCTGCTTTGGAATCTAAGGTGAGTGAAGATGAGCAGAACCTTAATTTTAGAATACGTCTCAAAAGGAAAAGGGGGAAGGAATGGGAAATGGAGAGTGAATTCAAGGGGGAAAGGGCTGTCATTGAATCACAGAGTTCAGAACCACGGGCTGATGCCATCGACCCCTTTAAAGCTATTTTGGATTCTGTCGCAATCTTAAACTTGGAAATGGAGCGGATTCGGGGCCACGGAGAAGCAGACAAGAGCGTTGGCCTGGAGCAAGCCACTAAAGCTGTACAAGACGTTTTGGAACATTGCCAAAAAGAAAGTACTTTCAAATCCAGGAAAAAGCATAAAAAGATATCTGGTGCTAGCATCAACAATGAAAAGCATGCTAATGGACAAGAAGCCTCTGTTCAAGGTAAAACGGGGTTTCCTGAGGTGCTAGAACAACAGCTTGTAAAGCATCTCAAAATTGAAACAGATAACACTGACATCAAACCTTTACCTCTGCTTCGGTTGCGCCGCCGGGCCGAGGGCAGATGGGAGGTGGATGGTGAGGAAGCTCAGATACAAGATGGAAACCCAGAACCGGGAACTTCTGTACTGAGGGACTCCCGAATTCTGCCATGCTTCTTTCCTGACAGGATGCCGATGGGAGAGATGGCTTTCAGCAAAGTCAAAGAGGAAAACTTCTCTCCTTGCCAGCACCGGACAGCAGCTAGCAAGTGTGACAGGATTAGAGAGCTCTCTAAAGGTGTGGTCACTTCAGAGCCTTCCCTCTTGTCCCTTTCTCCTTTGTCTCTGAACTCTCCATATCATGAAGGATTAACGGAAATATCCCATCTCACAAAAGCTAAAGAAACACTAGCACCAGAAAGAGTCGAGAATCTCGAGAGCACAGAATTGGGAGAAGTTTGCTTAAGTCACAACTTGCTTCAGATCAACAAAAGCCTCTCTAAACTTCAAGCCATGAGCCAACAGCAGCCATCATGTGCGCCTGCTAACATCTGTGCAACTACCTCCTGTCAGATTCAGTCAAAACCGTTGTCTCCTCCCACCTCTCCTTTCACCACTGAATGCACCTTTTCAAACTATTCGGAAGACATTTTAGATTTTCACTGCTTGAATCTTGACGGCTATGATCAAACACAAGCACAAAGCAGCCTCCAAAATACACTGACTGACTACTGCTCTGGCGAACCACATAACAATGGATCTTTTAGTAGCCCCTTTTCTCAAAGCCCAGCAGACGGATGGAACCCAGAGACCCCTTACCTTGGTTCCCCAAGTCCGGGGAGTAACTTTAGTACTCCAGAAGACCTGAGTTTTCCTGATCTTGGGCTTACACGATATGACACGCCATCGTTGAACAGTGAGTTCTCTTCCAAAGATAAAACGTTTTGTCCAGCAGCAATGGGTTCAGCTGCTGTCAGAGATTCAGAGAGGAATGCCTTCTTTTCTGAGGGTACATCAACAAAGCGAAATGTGATTTTTCAGTCCAAGGAAGATTCTGCAACACCACTGATTTGTGTGGCAGATAAAACATTAGGTAACCAGAGGGACTTAATAATATTTAACACATCCTCAAATGCTAAGCAGACCATTCCCCCTGCGGCTTGCTCACAGTCTCAGGATAAGATACATTTCCTTGACAGCTCAAGGAATTTGTCCAACCAGTCAGACTTTGGTAAAATTCAAACTAAGGACAAAAATAACCAGCCACTCAACTTTGTTAGCTCGACTACTAAATCCCAGCCTACCGTCTTGAGTCAGTCTGTGCCAGGTTTATACAATGCTGGACTACAAAGCAACCCTGTTAAACCTTTCCACGCCGTTCATACAGGAAGCAAAACCACCTCATGCTCAGAGTTGGGACCTCTCAACCTTGGCAATACGGTTTTCCGTGGCTACGAAAAGAAGCCTGCGATTTTTCAGAACTACAATAGTTTGGTGAAAATCGAAGGTGGAGGATATGGTCAGAATGTTTGCAAAAATTCTTCAGTCGGTGAGACTAAACTTTCTCTGAAATGCCATGGCAGCAAGTCTGAACTTACCGACCCTCTTCCGGGGCCATCAAGTTTACGTAATCATAAGGATTTATCCCCGGAGTGTTCTCAAAGCGCATATATGAGATACTCTGAAACCTCAAGAAAAGATACAAAGACTGTTCCATCAAACAAAGGACTATCAAAAGCACACCCGCAAAGCGATCGGGTTTACCCAGTTTACTTTCTCAGCTCCAGCAAAACCACAACAAATGCCATCAAGAACATGCCTGTTGAAAAGACTCAAAACACAAGGGCTGGCAATCTTGTCAATCCTGACATTCCTTCTACATTTTTTCACGCCACTCAGAGTCACAGCATACTCAACAGCAAAAATACAAGACAGGATAAACCCCATGCCGTGGTTGCCCCAAGTCAGAGCTCTCAAATCTCGGTTCCACTTGACAGAAACCAGCTCTGTTTCTCACACTGTGATCCCTTAGACGTCAACTTCAACTCGTCGCTGTCCCCTGCCGTTTCCCAGCACAGCAGTCCACAAGTGAGCTACAGAGATTCCGTCGGTCAGGAGGCTCCAGCGACCAAACCTCAGCCGTCCTCCTTCGTGTGCAATCAGTCTGCTCACCCGTCTTACGTTGTGAACTTCACCGGCGATCACTCGGTCACCCTGAACTACAACGACGGCGGGGAATGTTTGAATTACTCTTCTTCGGTGCCCACGAATTACACATACCATTGCCTCATGGAGCCTTCCGGAACCCAGGGAAGGCTTATTGTAGAACCGTGTGGCCCTTCCACCATCACGCATTCTCCTTCTATGGGCAGCTTTGCAGGTCCTAAAGGCCTGGCGGAGACAAGCAAGGACTCTCAGCAGCACGGGCAGTCCGGATGCCATCCGGTCATTTCCCATCACTTCCCGTCATCTCACTCGCAAAACACCTCTCTGACTGACCGCAAGCCCAAGAGACTCCGGCTGGTAGTTACTGACGGTACAGTAGATCTGGACCTTCAGTACACAGACTAATGGTTGCTAAATCGATATTTATTAACGACAATGCAAATATGTTTATATGTAAAAAGAAAAGACGTACTTTTAAAGTTGTGCTTAGCATTTATGATTTACGATAAGCTTTTTGTGTTAAAAAAACAAACATATATTTAAAACTTACTTCATTGTCACCCATGATGAATTAATTGTGTAGTGTATTTATGTATAAACTGTAGCAGATTTCACATAGTTCCAATCGGCCACATGATGGAGGTATTATTCTGTCTTGTGGATCGAGTTTTTTCATACTCGTGTGTTTTAAACTGAGAAGTAGGGCCTACGGGATAACCACATTTTCACGATAACGGCGCACGGTATGGATGTATGTTGGAGTGGCCCCATTCATCGAGGACCAAGACAGGGAGCATGCGCTGTTTTATTTTTTTTAGTTCTCATTTTCCTGCCAGGCTTATAAGCAGTACTTGATGGTAACTCTGAGGCAACCTGATCTCCACCAGCTGCTCACGTTTACTACAAAAGGAGCCCTGTGGCTGTCTCTTTCCCCCCAATGCTGCTTTGACACTTGTCAAACCCCACCCCAGTCTGGAGCACACACTGTAACCTTTATAACATTCTTACTGGTCAGCTAACTGACTAGACTAACCTAATTGAGTTGTTGTTTTTTCTTTTTCTTCCTAATGCAAACGATTTGAAAACTCTGGTTATGTTAAGGTGGTTCATCTTCAAGAATCAAGAGCGTTTGGGTTACATCACGTAAATTTTCTGATTCCTTTTATTTGCGTGTTCACCCACAAAGCTAATTTTTTTTTCATGAGTACTTTGGTCAGGAGGTACAAACACTTGACACTACTCGGTGCTTTTCTGATAAGTTGAATGTTTTTCAACTCCTGAAGGGCTGCTGTGATCACCGAGCGTAGACAAGAAGCGTTGGATCACATATAAAACCTGCTCTGGTGGTTGACGGGGGTCAAACCGTCAAGTGTAAACGAAATGCACTCACATACATGGTAATAAAACCTGCTCCAACTATTAAAATTACAAACAAGCCGGTCTAAAAGCTCATAAACAATCCTGGGCCGGAAATGTTCTTGGTTTTGGCACAATACAAATGTATCGGCGAAACTTCTTTGGAAGAGGAATTTAATTCGTGACGTTGGAACATCTCGCTAACTGTGTTCCATGTCGTTAAGTATTATGCTTCATTTCTGAAAATGCTATAAAAAAAAAAAATCCTGCAGGCTCGTCAATTCCTCGCCATCCAAAAACAAACATGCTTCATACTTTTGTCCTTTGTTGTAGTGGTAGTTTGGACAGTCCTTCTGCTGGATACATTCTTGAATATTTTTTTTTAAATTGCATTATTGATGGTACCTCGTGAGAGATGGACGGAAACGTGGAAATGTCTTCATAACACGTCACCACTCGTGATTCTACAGTCATAAACGGTGAAAACGTCTGCATGGGTGTTTTGAAAACGCTGATCTGGGATCAGACCGTTTTTAAACCAGGGCGCTCAACACTACTTTTTATTTTTTTATTTTATTTTTTTAAACTTCCTTTTGCATGCTGTGTATGGTATTTAACCTCCTGTGTGTTAGAGACTGGAAGGCATAAATATTTGTGAAGTTACATTTTTCTACACATTTCAGATTTTGACATGAAACCGATGTTTGTGTGGTCGTGTTCAGAAATTTTTTTTTTCCTCAGTGCACAAAAAAGGCCAATATGATATTTATATTTATTTCAATATGCTCCACACATGGTGCTTTAATATAACTTAATGTTTCGATTGTACTGTATACAAAATGTATTTTTTTTGTTTGTTTTCCTCTCCTAAATATCTAGGACATCAATGATTTTAAACGTGTTTTTTTTTCCTTTCTCTCCGCCCTATATGTCTCTACTGAATATCTTCTTTTTAGGAAGTTTGTAAGTAACAAGGTTAGATTGTCTTAATTACTATTCCACTGTAAAGACATGAAAATGATATAAATAAAATGTTTGTCACATAATCTTTTAAAACGCTCAGTCTAAGAGATGTCTTTTTTTGCATTTTATATTTTTGCTGGTTCTTCGTTATCCACACAATTTTGGATATTATATAAAGAGATATTTTGAGAAAATAGATTTTTAACTAGATAGAACTTGATGCCAATGGTGTCGATGGGGACGCCTCCGCCCGATAGACGGCACGCCTTATTAAGTTGTGATTTGGGGATGGACATTTGACCTCACAGTAATCTTGACCTGGTGAAATTACTTGTAT
>JAODJS010000013.1:33994469-34004627 GCA_027576325.1 Sciades assimilis | reverse complement strand
CATAATAGTAAACATCTGTCTATCGGCAACCGTTTTTGAGTTATAATGGAAAATGTTATTTTGACCAAAAGGTTGACTTTTCCGGTGACCTTGACCCAATTACCTGATTAAATTTTAGCAGTAATCTATGGACCACTGGCCACCTACCCTGAAAATCTGAAGTCAAACTGGTGCAACCGTCTAGACGCTAGATTGTTAGACAGACAGAATGTTAGAGAAGCAGCCTTGGGCCCAAAGGGTTGCTGGTTCAATTCCTGGGACTGGCAGGAAAAATGTGAGGGGAGTTGAGTGAATGAACAACACTTACATAACCCCTTACCACTTACCTAACCCTAACTCTGCATCATGGCTGACGTGCCCTTGAGCAAGGCACCTAACCCCTAACTTCTCCCTGAGCACTGTAGCATAGCTGCTCACTGCTCTGGGTATGTGTGTGTGTTCACTGCATCAGATGAGTTAAATGCAGAGGAGTTTCGCTGTGCTGCTTCTTCGGAAAATACAATTCAGGATCTATAAAGCTGTAACATCTGCATTTCATCTTCAGCAACTGCTTCATCCTGGTAAGCATCGCTTTGGAACCACAGTCTACCCCAGGAACACTAGGCCTGAGGTAGATATACATCCTGGATAGGACAGTCCATCACAGGGCACCACACACCACGGCCGGCGACACAAAATGTATACTGTTCTTACTCATCAGGTGACATTGGGCATACCCAACAACCTGTTTTCTCTCTCTTCTCCCCGTCTGTTCCTCTGAGTATAAAAATAGTGATTTGGGTGCCCCCCCCCAAAAAAAATCAGAGACGACGAGCCCTCAATGACGCAGTGCTGCGGGCGCGAAATGTATCATTTGAACAGCTTCAAAATGGAGAGACATCAGTTAAGCGGATCTGCGAAAAGGAAAATAAATAAAGAAAAAGAATTGTGGCACACAGCCACCATGAAAACTGTGCCAGCAATCGAGTTTTTTTTGTTGGCAAAGAAAACTTAGAGACCGAAGCAGGAGGTTCTAGCTGCGAAGCTAACATTGCAGGTAGCGAAGCTAGAACTAGCAGTGAAACTCAGGCAGAGGCAACAGCTAGCGCTAGCAGTAGATCTAACATTACGGCTCAGGCAAAAGCAACAACTAATGACAGTTGAAGCCAGGTACTGGACAGCAGTGAGGATGACCGCCACGATGAGGATCAACGAGAGCTGCTGGAGACTTTTACTATCTCAACTGACCCTGAACTATGGGGAACCATCACAGGACAGATCAGGGAAGTGGCCATTTCTCAAGGTCCTGCAGCAGTAGTTATTGGGCATGCAGGCCTTATCTGCTATGATTTTCATACACCTTTATGGTTTTGTAGTCATCATATAGGCAATTTATGATTTAAATGATGTTTAGCATGACTTGTGTTGTATCGACGTGTTGCCTACGTTCAAGTTTCAGTAGAATTTCACCTTTTATATTTCACCATGCTGGAGGTGTGTGTGTGTTGGGGGGCCATTTGAAGTGCCGTCACCCTAAGGCACCGTGGTGTGTTAAGCTGGCCCTGACACACACACACACACTTACAGGAAATTCTAAGAAGCCACATCCATCATGTTTTTTAGAGGTGAGAGGAACCTGGAAGAAAGCCAAATAAACACAGGGAGGCCCTGCAAAAATCCTCACAGACAGTAACCCGATCTCAACCGTCCACAATGCACAATTGTACCACCCCACTCCAGCGGATTTAATCTAATCTCAATTTCTGTTTTATAATCTCGTGTGATGACCTCAGATAATAATAAAAAAAAAAATCAAGTTTCACTGCACTGAGAAAACAGGAAGCCTTTTACCTCGAAGCTTCAAAGGACTTTCTGTTCTTTTCTTATTACAGGGAACAACAGAAATAGAAACAGAAGAAATGACTGTCTGTTGTAATCACATATGAAACAAATGTGGTGGATAGAGATTAGATGAAACGGTTATATACAGATTGTTTCATTTTGTGTGTACTGTATTTCTTATATAAACCTGTGCACATCGCAGTTACTCATAGTACTCGAGTAATGTTAGTGTTATTATGTATTATAAATACAAGTTATTCAAATGACTATAATACTGTATACTGTGTGGCTAATTTTTGTATCAATCTTTTTTTTAGTCCTACATTATTCAGTGCTTCAGTCATTTATTTTATCCTGATCCTGGGATCCCGGAGCCTATCCTGCTGGAAACATTGGGTGTAAAGCAGGAATACACACTGAATGGAACACCAGTCCATCGCAGGACACAACACACACTAGACCATTCACCTACCAGCATTTCTTTTTAGAAGGTGGGTGAAAAACAGAAGGAAAGTCACACATTCACAGGGAGAACATGGAAAATTCCTCACAGGCAGTAATCCAAGCTCAGGACTGAACTGAGGACCCTGGCTCTGTCAACGGCAAAACTACCCCCTGTCGCACCTTCTTTAGTGATGCAAAGCAGTGACACAAATCAGGTTAATGGAAACTCAGACACAATTATTTCAGGGTTTGTTTGTTTTTTCAAGTAAATGATTTACATCATTAATAGTACGCATATTGCACATGAATAGCAAACCAGGGGCATTTACATCTCACGCCTTTACCCCAGATGATATACTGACAAGCAGCTCACAGGCAAATAAAAGAAAATTATATAAAAGTAGTGAAGCTACAATCCCAAATCAGAAAAAGTCAGGATGGTATGTTGAAATTGAAATTAAAACTGAAAACAATGATTTGTAAATAATCTTTGGCCTGTATAGCACTTAAAGCTGTACTGCCTTTCAGATTTTTCAAGTGTAGGCCATAAAAAGAATTTTCCCCGACACCGTTATTTTTGTTTAATGGACTGAAAGCTCCTGAATTCAAATCACAGACTTCCAATTTTAATTATTTTATCTAAAACAATTAATAAATTTAATGCTACATGGTCCCAAATTCTTCGCTATTTTTTCCTGCTTCACCATGACCCAATTCAAGATACTGCATCATACATCACGTGGTGGGCTTTCCCTGTTTGCGCAAGGCATTGTGGGATACAAATTTGAAGCAGGAGAGAAAAATGGAGAAGGAGAGTGTGCGAATGAAACGTGAAAGACCAACTACAGTAATAGAAAGCGAGAAGAAAAAACATTGTGTTGCGAAGGAAAGAAAACGCAGGACCAAAGTAATAAATATCGGCGGTCAGCGAGCACCTCGGTGTGACCAGCTGTTCGTTTAGTGACCGAATGATCGGACTGTCAGTGCATGCTCAAAGGTAAACCTGCGCATGCGGACACAGACGTCCTCTGTCTGCTTGAAGCGAGAGATTTCATGCACATTATTTTCTCAGGAATCCCCTCAAATTAAATAACTTCCCAGTGACAGAGTGACCTGATATTTTGTAAGATATTGCAGAAATAAACATATATCACATCACAATGGCCAAATCTCAGAGATAAATAAATTTCAATAGTTGAAAGGCCGTCTAGCTTTAAAACAATACACACTAGTTGATGTTTTACCTCATGAATTGTATTGGTTATTGTTTTTTTTTTTTTCAAATAAACACATTTCAATTCTGATTTTGCAGCACATTTTAAAAAAGTTGTTACGGTAAAGCGTTTACCAGTTTCCTTCTCACAACACTTAAAAGATGTTTAGAGACTAAAGACACCAAGTGCTTTAGTGTTTCAGGTGTTATTTTGTCCCATTCCTCCTGCAAACAGGACTTAAGGTATGCAACAATACGGGGTCATCATTGTATTATTTTTTGCTTCAAAATTTGCCATACATTCTCCATTAGGGACAGGAACCCTCTTCTTCCACAGCCATGCCTTTGTAACGTGTACAGAATGTGGTTTGGCACTGTTTTGTTGAAATACCCCTGGAAAAGGTGTTATCTTGAAGGCAGCATGTTACTCAGAATCTCAAAGTACTTTTCCACATTTGGACTGGTCCAAAAACGTGGACACGGTATACAAAAACGGCCAGAGCTGTCTCTATTTTCTGAGATGGCTGAGATCCTTCAACATCTGCCGAATGATGCTGGGGATGTTCTATGAGTTTGTGGTGGCCAGTGCCATCCTGTACACTGTCGTCTGCTGGGGCAGCGGCTTGAAGGTGAAGGACACTAACAGACTCAATAAGATCATCAAGAAGGCTGACCATGTTATAGGCATGGAACTGGACTCTCTGACAGTGGTGTTGGAGAAGAGGACACTGTCCAAAATAAATACAATCTTAGACTGTCCTTCCCACCCTCTACATGAGGAGCTGATCAGCCACAGGAGCACATCCAGTAAACGGCTGATTCTTCCATGCTGCATAACTGAGAGACACAGGAAATCATTCCTACCTGTTGCAGTCAAGCTGTACAATGCTATAACTGTGGTACACTGTCTTACCATGTATACTGTATCCTTAACTCAGGTGCAATATATGTATATAGGAAACATTGTATATAAAATCATTTCATTTTGCTTTTACTTAAGTTATTGAACTTATTTAAATTTATTTTATTTTTATTTATTCTTTTTTCAGACGATTTTATCTTCTATTTTTAAACATGTTTACTTCTTCTTTGATTCAGGAGCTTGGTAGCAAATTTGAAATTCCCTCCAGGGATTAATAAAGTAATTCTGATTCTGATTTCTGTTTTTTTCATCTTAATTATTGTTTGTATCACAATTTAAAAAAAGCTATTTTCACCTTCAGGACTGTTTTAACACTACAGATTGGAATGTGTTTAAAAAAGCTGCTACCTACAACACCACAGATCTCCAGGAGTATACAGATACTGTCTTTGCCTACATCACCAAGTTCGGGCCAATCAGAAGCCATGGCTGACAGGAGAGGGCTGTAGGCTCCTGAAAGTTAGGAATAGTGCCTTCATGGCAGGCAATCAGGTGGGCCTGAGGACAGCTCGAAACAACCTGTCCCAGGGCATCAGAAAGGCTAAGAGGCAGTACTCCAGGAGGATAGCTCATTCCTTCAGCAACAGCAGAGTTACACGGAGCCTGTGGCGGGGGATACAGATCATCACAGATTACAAGCCCCCCCTCCCACAGACCTGTGATAGCATCACCTCTATGCTGAAAGAGCTGAATGACTTCTTCACTCGGTTTGAGGCATACAACAGCATGCCCGCACAGAAATCCTTTCCCCCTCCTGGTGACCAGGTGCTGACGCTGTCCCTGGTCAGTATGAGGAGATCATTCAGCAGGATCAACGCTCGGAAAGCTCCTGGTCCTGACAACATATCTGGACTGTGCAGGGGAACTCGCGGTTGTCTTCACAGACATCTTTAACATCTTGCTGAGTCAGGGCATTGTCCCTACATGCTTCAAAGCCACCACCATCATCCCTGTCCCGAAGAAGGCGTTGCCCTCCTGTTTCAATGACTATCATCCAGTGGCACTCACCTCCATCCTTATGAAGTGCTTTGAATGGTTAGTCATGCAACAAGTCAAGTCTATCCTTCCCCACCTCCCTGGATCCCTTCCCATTTGCATATCGGTCTAATTGCTCGATCGATGATGCCATCTCCACTGCCCTCCACACAGCTCTCACATATCTAGACACTAAAGACTCTTATGTTAGAATGCTATTCATTGATTCCAGCTTGGCATTCAACACTATCATCCCCTAACAGCTCATTTTCAAACTAGACAGGCTGGGGCTGAACACCTCACTGTGCAACTGGTTGTTAGACTTCCTGATCAGGACACCACAGGCAGTATGGGTCAGCAGTAACACATCCAGAACCATCACACTGAACACGGGGGTCTCCCAAGGATGTGTGTTGAGCCCCCTTCTATTCACTCTGCTGACACACGACTGCACACTGTTGCACAGTTCTAACCTCTTCATCAAGTTTGCAGAGGACATAACTGTGGTAGGTCTCATCAGCAACAATGATGAGACAAACTACAGGAGTGACGTGTGCTGCCTGGCCTTGTGGTGCAGACACAACAATCTCTCTGTGAATGTTGATAAGATGGAGATTGTTGTGGACTTCAGGAAAATGCGCACCCAGCATGCTCCTCTGACCATCAACGGCACTGCCGTGGAGAGGGTGAGCAGCACCAAGTTCTTAGGAGTGCACTTCTCAGCGGACCTGTCCTGGAGCAACAACACAGCATCACTGGCCAGGAAGGCCTACCAGCGCATCTACTTTCTCCGCAAGCTGAGAAGAGCTAGAGCCCCAATCCGCATCATGTGCACCTTTGACAGAGGTGCCATCAAGAGCATCCTGACCAGCTGTATCACTGTGTGGTATGTCGCCTGCACTGCGTCGTGCCACAAGACCCTCCAGCACATAGTGAGAGCAGCTGAGAAGATCGTCAGCACCTCTTTCCCCTCCCTCCAAGACATACACAGTAGGCCCTCACTCGGAAGGCCCTTTGCATGGCAGGTGATCCTATCCACCTACTACATAGCTTTTTCAGCCTTCTGCCATCAGGGAGGAGACTGCGGAGCTTTTATACACCTTTTAGAACATGGATGTTTAGATGAAGGAAGGCATGGCCTCAAGGTTAGAGAAGTAGCTTTGGGACCAAAAGGTTGCTGGTTCAATTCTCTGGACCAGCAGGAATGGATGACTTGCCCTTGAACCCCCAACTGCTCTCTGGGTGGGGTGTGTCAGGATCCTGCTGTACGTCGCTTTGGATCAGAGCGTCTACTGGATACATTTGATTGTTCTGAGCCCGAGGTGATCGGTACGGCTCGCCTTCACAACACACTGACTGTAATTCCTGTTTATCACGCTCTGTGTGTGTGTGTGTGTGTGTGTGTGAGATCCTGTTCCTCTACTCTTAATCTCAGTCTCAGAGCAAGAAAACACGCCTGTAACACATAATTACCGAAAACTTCAGACTCTCAGTGTCTGGGGTTTCTGAGTGATGCCGTGAGTGTGTTCGACTTTGCTGGGGTTCGAGTTCACGCACTCACCCAACCGGAACAGGACTGAGTGTCACGTCATCCACTTGTGATGAGGTCATCTTAGACTCGAGCATTCTCTCACTCTCGGCTCCCTGGTGGGTTTCGGATTTAAACAGAACCTTTTTTATTCCATCAGTTAATCCAACACACTCTTCAGCTCACGCTCATGATCCATCAGTCTGTTATTTCCTGCTTTAAAATCAGAAGAGCATTGCTGCTCACGCTACAGCACGTTTAGTGCCTCAGATCTTGGAGATCCTGTGTCATGGATGGCGCAGCGAGCGCACGAAGCAACCAGGCTCCGACACACACCGGCCTCAGCTCAGCGGGTGGTGGCTGTGCGTGTGCAGTTTGTTCCCAGAGTTATTTGCGTGTAAGGCGTTATCAAGCTGTTAACTAGTTGTAGAGAATCATAGCAAAAGGTCCTGCGCCAAAATATCCACATTAAAACCGTGAATTTCACTCAATATATGAGAGACGAGACTATGAATTATATAAAACCCTGATGTGTTGATGATCCATTCCCCTCACATACCGCCTCAATCCCACAATCCCTCTGTCTCACCCGAGCTGGAGACGCAGGGACTCAACACACGACACACAAGTGTTATTGCAGCATAAAAACATGAACCAATCAGCTTTCAGCAGACGCGCATCAGGGTGAGTGAGGAGCCATCATCATAACCTGAACACAGCATTCATCTGTCATTTCAGTTCATTTACAGGAGGCGCGCAAACAAACATCAAAGAACATTGTGCAGGGAGCGCGCGCGTGACCAAGTGTGTTGGGGAGCGCGCGCGTGGCGCGCGTGTTGGGGAGTGCGAGCATTAGGAAGCGTATTGGGGAGCGCGCGCGTGTTGGGGAGCGCGAGCATTAGGAAGTGTGTTGAGGAGCGCGTGCGTGTTGGGGAGCGCGCGTTATTGTGTGAATGGGAAAGTGAGCAGTGTTCAGTGAATCCTTCCCAGTAAAATAATAACACTCATTGTGAAGAGGTGTGCGTTTACTGACGTGTGTGTGTCTGTCTTTTGAAGTGGACTATATGGTTATCTCTCTCTCTCACACACACTAATCCTGTTGAGGCAGAGTTGAATGCAGATTGACTCCGCTGAGTTTCGTGTGTTGTGTGTGAACGCTGATGCCGCCTCGTGTTCCAGCTCCGCTGAGTTTAATTCCGGGGGGGGGCCGCCGAGCCGCGCCGCGCCGCTCAAACAGACTCCAGCACTTTGCTGTGGGGGAGGAACGGGGCGGAGCCGAGCGGGGCGGGGCCTGTAAACACTTGCAATGTGATGTGGAGATGTGAGGAATGATAATACTGCATGCGGAATGTAAACACACTGCGCTTCACAAACACCAGGAGAGGAAGTTCTACACACACACACACACACTGCTGAACACACACAAACACCACTTAAATACACGCACATACACACACAAATACACACTGCTGAACACACACACACACACTGCTGAACACACACACACAAATACACACTGCTGAACACACACACACACAAATACACACTGCTGAACACACACACACCGCTTAAACACACGCACATACACACACCATATACACTGCTGAACACACACAAATACACACTGCTGAACACACACACACACACACACACACACTGGTTAACACACACACACCACTTAAATACACGCACATACACCATATACACTGCTTAACAAACACACACACACATACACACTGCTGAACACACACACTGCTTAACACACACACACACACTGCTTAACACACACAAATACACACTGCTGAACACACACACACACACACCATATACACTGCTTAACACACACACACACACACACACACACACACACACACACTGCTGAACACACACACACACACACACACACACCATATACACTGCTTAACACACACACACAGTAAACTGTGGATGGTAAAAGAGAGCAACTGGACTTGCTTGAAGATTCTTGAAGACGTTTCACCTCTCATCCGAAAGGCTTCTTCAGTTCTGACTGACTGATAGGGAATAGAGGTATTTATCCTTTCATGGAAGAAAAGTTCATCTAAGGTGTCGGTGAGTCATCTTGTTGGTGTGTGTCACTGGGGGCTGGTTGTGAACGGCCTAGAGAGTCATTGGAGTGATCAATGGATTGCTCGTTAAGGTGATCAATGCAGTGCTGATTCTCTTTGTTCTCCTGTGACACACTGACAACAGCTGGGTATTGGTGTGTATGCAGTTGTCTGGGAAGTGCCAAGGACTGCATTGTAGGTGGCTGATAAATGATGTCTTAGATCCCCACCTCTGTTCAGTGATGGCCGTTCTAGGTTGACAAAAATGGCTTCTTTAACTCCTTGCTCATACCAACGATCCTCTCTGGCTAAAATGTGTACGATGCAATCCTGAAATGAGTGTCCTTTGTTGACATAATTTTTTTAGCTCATTTTTAACAAAATATTAACATCCTAACATGCACTATTTACCTTTTTGTTGTTTGTAATAATGAAGGAAGATCTGTAAAATTTTAATACCTAACACAATGAATTAGCTTTCTTTAATTTATCCAAAGGGTATATAAACTTTTGCACATGATTGTAGGCTTGGATTTTGGTTTCAAATGAGTCCGTGTGATCTTTTAATCAATGCGGGAATGTAATTATGTCTGTTTTATTTCTCTCGGGGAATTTGATTAAAGTCGGAGCTGATATTTATAGGTTATGGTTGTGAGTGGACATTTCTCGTGGATGATTCGAGATAATTCCATGCCGTGTCTGATAGAGGAACAGAATAATCCGCCCATGTTTCTGTTTCCGTATGAGCTGGTGAGTGTTTAACACACTGACACACAGTGACACAAATGTCAGTCCTCCGTGTGTGTCCTTCTGCTCTTCATCTCCTGCTGCTGCTAAATTCAGAGCGCTATTAGGACACAATGGATTGATGAAACGCCTCGATTTGCCCATTTGGTTACTCTTGTGGAAAATAGATTTCCTGTCTCTCATTATTGTCGCACACAACCAGGACACAGACCTACTTTAACCTCGTATGAAATGATGTGGATTTCTGAGAGCTTTCAGCCGAGAAGGCAGCACGAGTCTGAGCTGGAGGTTTGAGTTGAGAGAACAATCGAGAACATAACCAGCTACGACTTTAGGAATATCTGCTCATTATTCAACCTGTGTGTGTGTGTGTGTGTGTGTGTGTGTGTGTGTGTGTGTGTGTGTGTGGGTTGGAGGGGTG
>JAODJS010000013.1:30181601-30191759 GCA_027576325.1 Sciades assimilis | reverse complement strand
CCTTCGCAGATGAGTGGATGCTATTAAAACAGCAAAGAAGGGGAATTAATCTGAACTGGGATGTTCAGAAGCATGTACGAGTGTAATGGTCAGGTGACCACAAACTTTTGGCAATATAGCGCATTTCCCTTACCTCCAGAAGCTGATGGGAGACAGTGATAGCGTACTAGATCAAGATGCTGTCATAAAACTTGCTGAGGACAGAATACAATGGAGAAACTTTGTGGTTGCCTGCTCTACAGCCTATTGATGATGAAGCTTCCAAGGATGTATGTGTAGATCACTGAAACTGATCTAAAAATGACTTGGATGTGTTTTTCTATAGTTCCATTGCACACTCTGATATGAAATCATATTCATATTATCTGACAATTTCTAGCAAGTATTGTTGCATTTAGACACACCCGGCATCCCTGGCATTAGAAATGTGATCAAATATTAACAGTATGGGTTTTGATAACTTCAATCTTAGTTAAAAAAATCTACCAAAGAATTTTTTGTTGGTGTTGATAAGGTGAAGCTTTCTGTAAAGAAACATTTATACAACATATATGGAAGGAGTCTCCAGTGTCAGTGAATTGTAATCAGTAACTCTTCCACCAAAAAAAAAGTCTTGAGGACAGACGATTAGTTTTCTGGTGTCTCTGTAACATAAGCTTTTCTTTTTAACTTCAAGAAAGAGAGAAATTAGAGGCTGATGAGGGAACACCTGTTAGCTGCTATTGTGTTAACAGGAATGAAGCTGTTTTGAGGATATTCCAAAAACCTATGTAATTACAAACATATAAAAAGAATGATAGTATACTCCATAGTTATTCCCCACCCCCATGAAGATTAATAAAAAGGACAAAAAAAAAAATCTACCTTTTGCTGAAGTCACTTCATATCCCACTGAAAAATTGAGAACCCCCCCCCCACCTTTAATCGAAATAAATTCACAGGAAATACAAACCTCTCATCAAGAAATTTTTCAACAAACCACATGTCCCACCCTGGAAATTATAGTGAAGACAATGTCACTGAAGCGTGTTTCCTATTTAAATTGTACATGTTTGAGTTGATTGGAGTGTGTACTGTAGGAACTTTCAAGCTGTAATCCATGACTTCCTGATTAACTGGGGAACAAATATAAGGTGACACAGAGGCCAAATTCCTTTAGTCAGCCATCAAAATGGGAAAGACAAGAGAACACACAAACCAAATGACAGAGAAGTGTGTTGAACTTATAAAATAATAGGCACTTGGCTGAAAATGTCCATTTCTAGTGTTAGGACAAGAATAAAGAGTGAACAACTGGAACTGTTACAAACTTTCCTGGAAAAGGACCCAAGTTTATTTTGCCCCCATGTACAGTGAAGAGGAGGGTAAGAGAGGGGGAAAAAATTCCCATGGATCACTATTGGTGAATTACAAAAAGAAAACCTCGGAGTTTCCAAGTCTCCAAAACCATCATCAGATGACACCTCCATGCCAACAGATTTTGGAAAGTATGACTGAAAAATGCCTTTTCTGTCAGTTAACCACAAATGTAAGCACCTGAAGATGCTGCTTTGCAGCATGCCACATCACACTACTGCGTGACTTGTATGCCACATGCGCATTAGAATAAAAACCAGGGTACTGTAGTTTACTTGTGTTTCAGTGTGACTAGTGAGTGCAACTTAGTCAAATCTAGCACAATCACGCCCGCTGAGTCTTATTCTAACGCCCAGTTTAATTACTTACGCTGTTGAGGTGAAAATTAGGGGAAGTTTTTAAAGCATCACTACACTACACATTCATTTGCAAAACCCACAATCAAGCATTTATTCATTTTTTTTAACAAGCTATCCTACTTCAGAGCAGTACAAAAAGGTCATGTTCTTTTTGCCAGACAATTAAAAAAAAAAACTATACAGAATTACAGTCGAAATAACATTCTTTTACCAGTTTAAAAACAAAATTACTTTTTAAATTATGAAGGAAAAAAAATCATGAGTTTGTTAGCCCAAACTCGATACATAATTCAATATTTAAAGGCTTTTCGTGATTACATCAGCAGAAAGAACACCAAGACCTACAGACAGAAACTGGTTTTAAAAGTGTACAGTTCCATCAGCGTTAATACTGCAGCACTATAAATAGATAAGGCAGAATCTTTCTCCATGCCTTCAATCACTCACACAAAGATGCCAAGCAAACTGTGTGGTAAAAAAAAAAACACAAAAACAACCCACCCAACACAACCATGCTTTATAGAAGAGCTTCATGTAAAAAATAAAATAAAAGCACCTTTACATAACATCAGAGCTTGTCATCTACACAATGAGCGTCCCATTAAACGCCCATTAAAACATAATGGGCACGAACTTGCAGATCCTTAATGTCTTAGCGCTCAGGTTCCCAACTCTGGTCCTGGAAGAGAAGTAAGCCCCAAGACACACACTTCAACTCGGGCAGCCTGTTAGTTCGCCGAAGTAGGCGTCTTAGAGCAGGGACAATGCTAAAACTTCACTTTCTCTCTTAGAGAAAGCCTCTGGTATCATAAGAAACCATTACAATAAAATAAAGCAGTAAAATTTTAATAGATTTTGCAGTGCTTATATCACTATCATTACAGGCACATACTTGGATCAAATAAATTAAATGGGGAGTGGATCAAATGGAAATGTAATAATAATAATAATAATAATAAACAACTTCACAGGTTCGAAGTTTCAACTCATTTTCTGTCCATGGCACTGTAAAAGGTTGTGTGTGTTTTGTACAGACTTGATGAGCCCAAGTCATATAGAATCATGCCAACAAAATGATTTGGTGTCACAATAATACAAGCGTCGCAAAATTGAAGCTAGTGCACTAAAGAACGATATGAACAAGCAGGAATCAAATGAAGTGATTAAATAAGGCTGTCACACTCATCTGTTAGCATCAGTAACGATGTGAGGGGACAAATAAGTGAAATGCATTTCCTGAAGATTTGTGGTTAATCTGGCACAGAAATCTAAAAGCTGGGGTTTATACAACGAGCGTTCCTCTCAGTTTTGGATGTTGGGAGTAATTACTGGAGAGGGTACTAGTACTGGGGGGAGAGGCAATGGAAGAAGTTGAAGCCAGTGCCAGCTTATCACCCAAAAGAGCCTGATTTACAGAGACATCCATTTTGTCAAATGCAGTCTTTTTTGGGGAGGGAAAAAAAAAAAAAACAAGACAGTTTTAGAGAGTGCCATTTCAGCATTATTGCACTATTATTACTTGTATGAGATGCATGTGCTGATCACAGGAAAATCTTGGCTGTATTCTTTAACAGACTCTGTGATAAAGTGATGTTCTCCATGTCAGATTATACAATAAAGCCAGACCTGTGATGAAAGAAAATGACTAGATTCTGCACATCAGTCAGGGTGTTCAGGCTTGTGCAGAAACTGGGAACACAAACATCCTTAGAGTGAGCTTGAGTTAATAAGGATATTTATTTTTCTCATCATTAGTATGCTTCGTTTACGTTTCATCAACACCACCACTACTATATTTATCGCTGTCCTCCAATTTTAATCAAGGGGTATGACTGTCAGTCATCGACTGCAACTCAAAGTCACTCCATATTTAATTCTATGCCGCAGCCGTGCTCCCTTCCTTGCAAGAAGTCTCTGTTTTGTGTTTAAGAACACGCTGTCTTGCTGGGTGCTTGGCTGGAGCTTGCCTTTAATTACATCCTAACTGGAGGCTAAGAAAATTATATCAGCATGGGAAGGAGATCAAACATGGCATTTCCTTTACGACTACCACATGGCAGCTAGTTGTAATGTCCGTTTAGTCTGCCATCGACAGCCAATAAAGCTTACTGGATTATCCCCAAAGGAGGGGGATTAATCCAGTGATGATAATGTGACTTAATGGCTCAAGGTATGAGAGAACCATATCCTGAGAGCATAGTGTGTAAATATAATGGATAATTTTTCACCAACGTTTCAAGTCTAAATTGTAGAGCAGGAAGGTGACGAAAGATAACGAGAACAATAAAGAGTGCCATTAGACAATCATCTGCTTCTAATATTTCTAATTTTTAAAAAGATACATGCCAAGTGTTAACCTAAATGAATAATATTCAAATTACAACCTGATATTCTAGATGAATTCATGCTTATCTAGTTTCGCTGCAGAGCTGAATCCAGATAAAACGTTCTTCTGAATAAAAGGATAGAAAACAAAGTCTGTAAATATGTATCCCAGCACAAGTCCTCTGAACACTGAACTATTAACTGCACACTGTGATGAAAAGAAACATTCAACCAAACAACTGAGATAAGCCCATTATTATTATTATTACTACTACTATTACACAGTATATAACATTATTAAAAAAAAAAAGTGTTAGGTGCTTTCGGCCAGTTAATCATTACACCAGATTCTTCAGCTGGCCAAAAAATATTCAAATAACCAAGTGCATATCCCCACACGGTGCACACAACATAAAGGTCAAGAAAAAGAAAACAAAAAACCCACAAAGATCACAATGAGCATATCATAAGAAATGCATTTGTCTGCCTCAGGCTAAAGATGTCGCAGATGTTCAATGAGGGATCAACATTAATCTTCATCTGGAATAGAGAGAAGAGCCAGTCAGGTTAATTCCCTCTATTCAGCTTCAAAACGTAGCTTATATTCAGCAGCTGTGCTTACTGAGACAGCACAATCAGTGCGAAATTGGATTCTGCATTTGTCAGAGACAGAAACCACAACAAGCGTTCTTTTTCTCATTTCTACAAGCCAATATTACAGCACAATACTCTAAGCTAGTCCCCTTTAAACTCACTGTCACGTTCCAAATAGGCTTTCTGTGATCAAATCCTTTTGGGGTGAATTAATTTAAGTGCACCGACTAGTCAAAGTGCAAAATTATTACTGCAGCAGTCTGAAAACCGAAGAAGTGTTATTACATCATACAATATAAGAGCCAATCGTGTTTCAATATGCAAATGAAGGCCAGGCAGCACAGTTTATCAGTGGAGAAACAGTGGGTGCATGTCGGAGCTGGGACATTTCTGATTTGCATATCCTTCGAATTTGTGATGTGAAATTCATTTCCAAAAACATCTACACTGTTAAAGGCAGTATGTGTGGCATTGGAGTTCTTTTTTTTTTTTTGGTTGTCACAGTTAAGGGTTTGTCTTTCTTGAAGAAGACAAATTATTGGCACAGCAGGGAGAAGAGGCCAATGCTGGCAGTCCAGGAGGATGGCAAAACTCTTTAATAGTGACAGTAAGGAGGTTGGTTGTAATGTCTGTAATGACCACGTTGGCACACTGTGCAGCCATCTCTGGATGCCAATCCAGATCCTGGTCTTCCTCTGAGGCTTCTTCAGATATAGGAACTTCAGGAACTTTGGGCTGTCTGCGGCTACGAAAGTGTTGCCGCTGTCTGGCTCGCCTGTCGGTTCCATGCGGCACGGAGAGATCCAGGATGTGCTCGGTGTCTTCAGATGAGGATGATAATGATGAGGAAGAGGAGGAGGAAGAGAACATGGGGGAGGAAGGCATGGCTGACTGAGTCAATTTGGCTTTCAAGTCTGTTAGCTGAGGCGCAGATTTGGAAGCATGTGAAAGTTGAGAGTTGGCTTCACCTGACTGGGGTAATTGACTGGGGTGGAATTGTGGTGAAGGTGGGGGATGAGGTTCACTGTCTGAGACCTCGGAGCTTGAAGCAGATCGAGGTGGCTCGACAAGCTCTTCAGGCACAGCTGAGGTCTTGATTTTTGAACTTTGTGAGGAAGACGGCAATGGATTTGTAGTTGGTTTGTGACCACTTTGTTCGGCCTTCGGTTTTTCCTCAGAAGGGTCCATCGGGTAAGCTTCAATTGGCTTTCTAAAAACAGAAAATCCAGCACCGCTCATGGGTTGCTGCAGGCATCTAAAAGATACTTCTCCAAATCTCCTGCTCTTCCCAATCACTCTGTTCCGAGAGGGAACTTTCTGGCGCCCAACATGAGACTGATGGCTAGAATTTTGAGTCCTTTTGTTATTGACTGGCCCAGACTTGTCCATTACTTTTAAATTCAAGATCACCCGTCCCTTCTTGACCTCACGTGGTTTGACCTTCCGGTTAAGGATGCGGACTGTCTCGCAGAAAGGGCTGACCGTAGGACGGGATGAGAAGGGACCAGACGAACCGATTGGTGGCGCTAAAGGGTCAGGACGGGGCAAAGGCCGTCGTGCCATCCGATGACATCGGTGGATGTCTTTCTTCAGTTTGGGCTGGGCAGCTCCTGACTGCAGCTTAGCATTCGAAGGGCCACTGGGATGGTATGAGGGTGCAGGCGCAGGCGGCGGCGGGGGTTTGGAGGATGGCTGGGGCCGACTAGGTTTAAACTCGAGTACTCTGGGTGAGCTCTCAGCAGCCTGTGCTCGTGACTAAGGAGAAGAGAAAAGGTGAATGAGAGACATTTTCACAACAGGTAAACTGAATCTGAGAACAATGTACATGGTACATCTACTAACCTTCAAAAGGAGCGTTTTAGGCTTGGGCCCTCTTTTTTTTGGTCCATAAAGTTCTTGTTCTCTTTCTCTGGAGAGAAAAATAAGAGGAGGAGAACACTTTAAAAATCTCAGATAAGAAAAACACTCATCTTGGAACATTTTAGCATTTATTTTTCTTTATCTCTTTTTAGATAAAAGGAAATTGGGCTGGCAGATATTAAAAATCAAAATGAGGTGCAAGTTTATATGGTATAAATTATGACTGTAGCTTAAAACCTCATGACTACTGAATAACATTATTAATTATTAACTGATTTCTAATCGTCGTCTGTAAAGCACTAAAAAGAACATTTTGCCTCTCAGCTACAGTGCCCTTCACAATTATTGGCACCCCTTATAAAGATTAATAAAAAGGCTTAGGAGAGCGGGAGGGAGAAATAAAATCCACCATTTGATGAAGTAGCTTCATCTCACACTGAAGGGGGAAAAAAAAAGAAGAGAAAAAGCCAGCCTTAAATTGAAATAAATTTATTCAGAGAAATAAATATAAAAAAAAATTTTCTTCAAAAATAATTTAACAAAAACACATGCCACCATTATTGGCAGCCCTGAATGTAATACTTTGCCCTTTGCCAGTAAAACAGCACCGAGTTTCTCCTATAACATTTGATGAGGTTGGAGATACAGAGCAGGACATCGGAGACCATTCCTCTTTACACAGTCTCTCCAGATCATCCAGGGTCCTCAGCCCTCCCTTGTATAATTTCCTCTTCAGCTCACTCCACAGGTTTTCAATGTGGTTCAGATCTTGGGACTGAGATAGTCATGGCAGAAGCTTGATTCTGTGCTCAGCGAACCATTTTTTTTTTTGCTTTGGAGACATGCTTCAGATCATTTGTCCTGCTGGAAAAGCCCGTTTTCTGGCATTTAGTTCCCTGGCAGAGACAGCCAGATTTAGATTTAAAATGTCCTGGTATTTCATGGAGTCCATGTTGCCATGCACTGTAACCAGGTTTCCAGGGCCTTTGTAGGAAAAACAGTCCCCCAAACATCACAAAACTTCCACCATGTGTTACAGTTGGGATTGGGTTCTTTTCATTATAGCCATCCTTCTTATTACACCAAACCCACCGTGGAGTGTTTATTGCCAGAAAGCACCATTTTTCTTACCTCAGACCAGAGAATACAGTTCCAGTCAAAGTTGTTGTAGTGTTTCACAAACTTCAGGTGTTTACGTTTGTGGTTAACCAACAGAAAAGGCGTTTTTCCGTCATACCTTCCAAAATAATCTGTTGGCATGGAGGTGGCGTCTGATGGTGGTTTTAGAGACTTGGAAACCCCGAAATTTTCTTCTTCTTGTAATTCACCAACAGTCATCCTTGGGAATTTTTCCCCCTCTCCTACCCTCCTCCTCACTGCACATGGGGGCAAAATAAACTTGGGTCCTCTTCCAAGAAAGTTCCAAGTTCCAGTTGGTGTCCACCTTTTTTTTTTAATTATTGCCTTAACACTAGAAATGGACATTTTCAAATAACTTTTTTTTAAATAACCATTCCCTGACTTATGAAGGTCAACAAACTTCTCCCTCATTTGCTTTGTGTATTCTCTTGTCTTTCCCATATTGATGGATGACTAAAGGAATTTGGCCTCTGTGTCACCTCATATTTGTTCCCCAGTTAATCAGGAAGTCATAGGGTACAGCTTGAAAGTTCCTACACACTCCAATCAACTCAAACATGTACAGTTTAAATGGGAAACACACTTCAGTTCCATTGTGTTCACTATAATTTCCAGGGTACCAATAATAGTGGCAAGTTATTTTTTGTTGAAAATAATTTCTTGAGAGATTTTTTTTTCTCTGAATACATTTTTCAATTAAAGCCTGGATTTTTCTATTTTTTTTTTTTCAGTGAGAGATGAAGCTACTTCACCAAAAGGTGGATTTTCCCCCAACCAATTTTTTTTTTTACACAAGGGGTGCCAATAATTGTGGAGGGCACTGTACAAGACTATCTTACTATGAATTGTTGCTTTTACACAACACGGAGACTATTTTTTGAGTCACCAATGATTTACTTCTTTCTGATGAAAGTGGTGCCATCAGCATTGTCGTTTGGTCAGATCTACTGTAGCCTTTGACGACATCTATTATTGATCTCTGCTCTCCAGCCTTATTTCAAGTATGGGTAATGTTTGGTTCCCAGTTTATCCCAATTCATAACCATCTGTGAACATAAATTAATTCCTGCCTTCTCACACAATCTTACCCCTTAGATGCCTCTTCACTGGCATTTCTGGGAGTAAACCTCTAGACAGAAAACTCTAGATATGACTCTACATACCTTAGTGCACATTCTACTCAATACTCAGTTACACTGGCTACCCATTTCACCAATCAAGTAACACACAGCTTTGCCCCGTCTCTGTTTCCTCCCCAACCCTATACGCCAACTCACAATCTCAAGTCTACCAATAATGGTCTGCTGGAGGTGGCAGAGTTGGGGCCCATAGCAGGGTTCTAAAGTTGACTGTTTGATTACTTCCTGAAGAACCTTTCATATTGCCATTCTCTGACTCATACAGACCACTTCAAAACACTCACAGATCAAACATCTGTAACGGCACAGAGCACACTCATCTCTGTTCATGACAGACACCAGAGAACATTGAGCGTTGACAACTTCCCCCAGTTCACTTTCCTCTACATGATGATTCTGCACTTTCTCACACCACAAATGTTGCTGGGAGATTGCAAATTAATGACACCAGCATCCAGTGCATGTGCTGAAAAGAACTGCATAATGCAGTTTAAACACACCTTGACAAAGCTCTCACCTCCACACATTCCCGTGCAGTTAATTAAAAGGCACCCATTTTATTTCCATAAAAGGTAATTTCAAAGTAATAGTGAAGAGACAGATTTATTTAAGCTTTTATTTGCTGTATTAGATTTTCAGTGGGCCAAATGTTTACACTTTGTTCACAGCAAGTTAGAATCATTGTTTTAGCTTTCTGGCTGATGATATGAAGGTTTGCTTAGAGAATTAGGCCATCATGCCGTCATGATGCCATCTATTTTCTGACATGCACCAGTACCTTTTCCAGTGAAACACCCCCATAATATTATACTGCCACCACCATGCTTCACAGTTGGGATGGTGTTCTTAGGAATAAATGCATCACCCTTTATCCTCCATACATAGCGCTGATCAATATGGCCAAACAGTTGCATTTTTGCTTCATGTGATGTCAGAACACTCGTGCAAAATGTTAGCGATCACCTGTAATCTTTAGTCTGGATTTTTTTTATGCCAGTCTTGATAGGCTACCCCTGCTTCAGCCTTTCAGGCCATGGTAATGTAGGACTCTTGATGATGGATGGACATATTTAGTGCCCGATACCTCCAACTCCTTCACCAGCTCCTTTCTAATAGTCTTGTGGTTCAGTTGAACCTTTCAGACCAAATTTCATTCATCAATGGGAGTTCATTTATGCATTCTTTCTGAAAAATGCAGCGTATATGTGGCCTTTAGATTTTTATATTTGCATACAATTGTTAATACAGATGCTCATTAGGGTGCATCAGTTGCCCCCTAAAAATGAAAAGTTCCTCCGATCATGATGCATTTGTTTTTCTGTTCCTTTTGGTAAGAAAACACACTGGGTGAAATATTTTGACAAAATTCAGAAGTTTAATGGTGG
>JAODJS010000013.1:29731531-29741845 GCA_027576325.1 Sciades assimilis | reverse complement strand
CTTTCGCCCGTAGTCAGCTGGGATAGGCTCCAGCTTGCCTGAGACCCTGTAGAACAGGATAAAGCGGCTAGAGATAACGAGATGAGATGAGACAAAACCAACCTCTCAGGAACGTTTTGAGAATCAGCCTTTGACAAATCACAACCATTAGCTCAAAGCAATTTTTGGCTCAAGGTCACTAAATAGTCCGATTGAATCTTGCCTAATCTGGCCTGTTGCAGAAGAACAGAACTACCGCTGCCAGCATTTTCACTGTTGTTTTGCTTCCCTCTTGATTATCATCATCTGGTACATTCCTATTGCATAGGACTTGATTTGTTTGCAGATCGCAATATCCTGGAGACTGCATTTTTTGTTTCTATTTTACAGTGTATGAAGAACAGGACGATGAAGCATCATGTGAGAAATGCACTCTGCAGTGAGAAACCAAATGAACAGCCCTGTTGAAACACAAATTTCCACACTATACAGTGATTACCTGATAAAGAATTTACTTTCATATTCAGGCTGGAGTTAGTTTGCATTAGGAATATGACTAGCTGCAATCACTCAAAAACGTACAAAGAAAGAGGGTCAATCAAAGGTTTTATGAAGATACTTGAATTAGGATGAGTGAGGTGTGCTCACATGAACCTTCTCACTTATCGAAAGTGCTTTAGTCGTCTGTATCTTAAGTGTATGTCGTAATATATCATGAGACAAGACGCATGGTTTGGCAGTTTACTGACAACATGCTCCATCATTACTGTTTTATCTT
Source organism: Sciades assimilis (assembly GCA_027576325.1). NCBI lineage: Eukaryota > Metazoa > Chordata > Actinopteri > Siluriformes > Ariidae > Sciades > Sciades assimilis. The sequence goes on along the minus strand of JAODJS010000013.1, from coordinate 29,741,088 downwards.
ACAGTATAGTCTCTTCGTTTCCCAAATGAATTTTGCAACAAATATTACACTTTATAATTTCCCTCTAAATTTCATTATTAAATTAAAAGTGTCAAAGCACATCCTAGTGAAAACATTGCTACTAGGATGGCTCAGGTCAAAAACTGAATATACAGGATCACAAAAATCAATATCAATGTACTGTGTGTCTCACATCACCATTATCCAGCCCAAAATACAGCACTTATATTTGTGTCAAACTTAACATTTTACTACTGTATATTTTGCACGTACTATTTTGAAAGAAATAAAGTTCAAAGTTTTAAAATGGCCCAAAGTATGAGTTTCTCATTTTTTCTCCTGAATTTGTTGTAGTGATCAATTATACAAATCTGAAGCCTATGTACATCACAATGCTCTTGGCTGCTCCATTCTGATTGATCATAAGGTGTTGATTAATTTACTAGAAACAGCAGCTCTGATGATAGTTCCAGCTACAAGGTTGATAATCATTCTAATACATTACTCTCCAGTGCCTGTGCTTTGTGACAGAGCTAAAGCTATAACTTTAAAGAATTTTCTTCATGACAAGGTGTTTTTTTTTTAAAGAGGCTACTAAGGGAAAGACTATTGACAGCTGCAAGTGATAACCGGAAGCTGTTTCACAGACATTCCAGAACATTAAATGTAAATGAATTGTAAAAACTATGACACCCTTAATAATAAACTGTAACTGGAAATTGCTGACAAAGACTCCCATCCAAAAGTATTGGAATGACAAAGCCAATTCTTTCGTTTACGCTAAACCCGGAAGACCTTTGAGTTTGAGCTCAAAAGATGAATAGGAAACGACAGATCTGTAGTTCAGCTTTCATTTACTAATATTTACATCTCAACATGTTATCCAACTTAGAATATGGCACCTTTTGTTTAAACCCACCCATTTTTCACATGACCAAAAATATCAGAACACATGACCGATAGGTGTTTCTTGTTGCCCAGATGTGCCCTGTTAAATTGTTTAAAAGGTTAATAGCTCTCAATTGCTACTCTTGAATGAATGAACCCTTTATTGTCACTAGTCACAAGTACCAGCAAAATTGGCCATCAACCCGTCCATACATATACACATACAATTGACGGAGGGGGAGTAGACAGGACAGAAAGACAGGGATGATGAAAAAAAAAATATATATATATAGGAGTAACATGAGAGGGGAGGAAGAAAAAAAGCAACCCCCCCACACTATGCTCCTGTGGGGAGTACAGTGTGGGAACATTAAAAAAAAACATCTCAGCACATGAGCACAAAATAACACAAGTACACTTTACAACATGAAAACTCGGAACTTGAGGGGTGAGGGGGTACCCAGCACAAGCAAGCAGCCGTCCGCAACCGTAGGAAGTAATGAAAGAGCATCTCACTGCAGTGATCTTCAGGGGGAGTTATCATTCCAGCAACAGCCTTGGCCGAGGCCAGTGCTGTCTGAAGGAGCCGAAAGCAAATAAGATTGGGATTATTTGGTCTTGGGGCGAGTAGACGCATTCTTTTATACGACTCCTCTGTTTGTCCATTCTGGTCTCCGAATCTGGTCTACTTTTGGTTTGAGCCCTGAGTTTTGTCTGTGAAGACTGCATTTGTTATTTAAACCAGATAAACCAACACGAAGACTAGAGATGCCTATGGGAGGAAAAGCAAGCTATATTAAAGCTGAGAATAGAGAGGGAGGATGGATATATTTTACATATACTCAGCAGTACTGCAGAGGGAACTAAGAGGAATAAAACGCTTCAGAATTTCACTATTCTTGGAAAATAATCATACCACCTTTTTTTTTTTTAAACAGCATACGCAGTTGCACATTACATACCTATCAATCACTTTATTCTGAATAAATGGTTATTTGTGAATACAGTATGGGTAAGGAGAATACCATAGAACTATAAGCTAGAGTACTGGAGTCGTGCACAGTTTGTTATGCGATACGCCTCCTGAACGGAAGTATTGGAGAGAAGTTGGGGCGGGTATGAAAATTGTCACAGGGTAACCTTCTGCAGCAAGCTTTCAGTTAATCCTACACCGTAACATGACAATTCAAAGGCGGGTCAAGAATTCAAAGTTATCTGTACGTGCAGTCAGTAGAATGTGTGAACATAAAGAAAACATTTCCAGTATATTGGCTCCTAGTCTGTTTAGTAGGGTTACCAAGTAAACCACAATCTAAGAACAGTTTCTTCAGGCACTTGTTACAGAATCTGAATCCACCAAACAGATCATGCTTGGTTAAGCTCGAAATCCATCATGAGCAGGCAATCGTATATTAACATGTCTACACAAATTTCAATTTTGAAAACTCACCCTTATCCACTCATGTAAACAAAATTCATTATGCACAAGTCTGTATAATTTAGCATAGATAACCACAGATCCAAGCAAGGGGTAAGCTTTCAAAAATATGTTCTGCAACAAAATCACCACCACCACCCATGAGCCTGACGGAGAATTCAATTCAAACTTCAGAAAGTACAATAACCAAATTTTTAAAAAATGAGCCAGAAACAAAAAATGACTTTCAACTCCTCATTTAACAAAACCTGCCCCCCAACAGCATTTTCATAATGCACTTCTTTAAGGGCACCGCAGGATACACATTTCCAAACAAAAACACGAGTTTGTTCATAACTCAGTTTCAAGAGTACTGATGTATTTAACAAAGATTCAGTCCTCTTATAGAATTCATTTACAGCATACATTACATTCACCTCATGTGCAAACGCTTGCATCATTACCCAAAGCTCTCAGCAACAATTCGGGCCACGTTTCATTTGTTTCTCTACACAAGTCAACTTCAGTGCAAGTGTTAATCTGTCACACTGTGAGAAAAGGTGAAACTTGTGGAGTACTGTAGTTACAGAAGGAAAGAAGAAAGCAGGCACTAGAGCAAATTTCATTGAAACAGCAGGAGTCTGTATATTGGACTTTTTTTTTTTTACAGAGCAAAATCAAATTTCTATAGGCAGGCATCATCAAGCGAACTATAGTGTAACTTTATTAAGTTTGCTATTGGACAATGATAGTTGTGCCATTCCGTTACATCCGAGTCACGATATACAAAAATAGAAGTGCAGATTTAGGAATATAGTGGGCATAATCGGAGGCATGGAGATAGGTGAAGTCTGTAAAATGAGTCAGTCAAGCCCATTTTATATGTTTGTAAAAAATTATATACATTGAACAAAATACACCTATACCAAACATCACTCAATCTCATGTCTATCTCCTCTCAGGCAAAGGGGTGATGGGCCAAAACTGCAATACTAAAACTAAATTTATTAAGCCTATTTAGTTATTTGGTTTTTGCCATGCCGTGTGAAAAGCCATGAGGCCCCGAGCATCTTTGTCTTTTTTCAGGCTGACTGTACTCATGATCTGGCCCTGAAGTCGTCATGCTCTGTCTGCCCACTGTCAGGCGTCGTCTCCCGCTAAGCCTGGGCTTCCTCCTGGTCACTGCTGTAGGTTGGGCAGTCATGGCAAGTCCAGCACACTGAGAACTCCTTCGCATAGTTTTAGCCCTTTTCTTCATTAGGAGACAGCTGTAGCGACCAAACGCATGCATGGCTGATGCTAATTTCACAGGGTTGTGCTGCACTCGTTCAATTCCCTTAATGAAGTCCTGTGTTGCAGACCACACGCTCGGCTGTTTCTCGATGATGTCGCACAGATCAGATAAGCACGACTTCAGCTTATCTGTGGGGTTGTCCTCTTCTGAAACTGAAAATGAAACTGCCTTGATTAATAGACTCAAAAAAAAAAAGTTAAGCCATACCTATCCTTTTAGACTTGACTAAACATCTGACCTTCTGTAGTGACAATCTCATGCTCCATGATGCAGGTCTGTCCAGTCGGATCAGCTGCTACCCAGGTCGTGGTTGTGTCTTGGGTGGGGAGGATGGAGGATGACGGACTGGCTTCTCTGAGAGACTTAGAAACTTGGTGGTACAGTCTGCAGAAAAGTAAAGGACATGAGCAACTCCCTGCATTTACAAGCCTTAAAAATACTGCTCAGTCAGACGTACGTCAACATTCTGAAATGCAATCTATTAAGAAAACAATTTTATCACTTCTTCGAAAATGCAAATTGTTACCGGTTCAAAACATTTACCTGTAGCAGAACTGAATGTCAGGGCAGATGGATCGGTCTGCTGATGCATAAGCATAATCTTCTCCAAGCTCGAGCTGGAGGTCATATTTTAAAACATCCAGGGCTGTAGATGGCGAATGACCGGCTTCAAAAAGCTTCTTTAACTTCTGTATGGCTTCTGGTCCAACGTCCTTGTACCTCAATGCATCCGGTACGTGCAAGTTATGATTGTGCTCGTTGGTTACATGCACAAGTGTCGGGAAAGCTGGCATGTGAGGGTCTGTGCTCCTGAACAGAACCAAAAAACATTTTTTTTTTTACAGTAGCAACAGTATGATTTTGGGGTTTAACGCTGGAATACATACCGACACTGCCTTCCATTGCTTCCCTGTGGGCGATGGAGCGTTATGCTCATCTTTGCAGGGCAGTTTGTGTTTTTGGTCCGTCTCCCAGACGGTTCCATGGTGTTCCTTGGTTTTGTGTTGTGGTGGCATCTGTAGTCCACCTGAATAACGTATTTGTAATAGTAAGATATTATTACATCTACAATTAACTCAAATCTCTGCTACACGAGTGGTGACAAAGACCAGACACCTATTTTAAAGTCTTTACACTGGTTACCTGTTAGTTTTCATACTGATTTTAAAATGTGTTTATTAGTTTCTAAGGCAATAACTGACCTTGCACGAGACTACTTCTCAGACTTTTGAACCAGGAAGGCCCCTCAGATCCTCTGGTTCTTCTCTTTTAGCAGTTCCACAAAGCAGAACTAAAATATTTGGTGAAGTTGCCTTCACCTATTACACACCAAGCTGCTGGAACAGCCTTCCAATGAATGAGAGAGGAAGTGAAAATTTAACTGTTTTTAAACAAACTAAAGACGCATCGATTCAGTCTGGCTTTTACGTAGCATTTTAGAATCTTAGCATGTTCACTTATTGTATCCATTATTTTATTCCATACAGAGGTCGTACTTGCAATCATTTTCTCATGAAGGAGGAGAAATCTCGAGATAAAGCCCACTCTTTGTGAACTCTCGCAAATGAGGTTCAGCAGGTTACCCAAAACTCACGTGATTTCACATTCCTTCAGTATGTAAACAATGAAAGAAAATTTATTAAATAAAACATACATAAACCACATAAAAAAAATGAACAAACAAAAAAACTAAAATCACGAGAAAAGCTTTGTCAGCTCGAGATGACACTAACTCTCACGAGAAAACAGCATTAAAAATTTATCGCAAGCACAGTCAGTCAGTCATTCTCGGCATCTGCGTTTTCATTTAATAATTTATTCTTACTAATTTTTATCGAAATTACCATAATTTATTTTGTGCAACTTTCATAATTTTATCTTCATTACCTGTACTATCTCCTATTATTTACCTTTTATTATCTTGACTACCTTTTTTATTGTTGCATTACTCAATTGGGTGTGTATTATTCTCCAAATCCATTTTAACATCTTACAGTATGTTTTATCAAACGCTTGTAAAGCACTTCAAATTGCAATTTGATTATTTATATAGCACCTTCCAAACAAAAGTTAGATTGATCTCAGAGACAAATCTGACTATTACCTGGTTACCTTTAACAAGCAGGCTGTCCCAATCATCTTTTCATAACCAGAGCACACCTTTACCTTCTTTGGAAATTCCATATTTATTCTGAAGAGTCTGCAGATACAACACCTGCTTAGCTAAAGCTAGGCGATATGGCCAAAAATGTTGCCATGATAAAATTTCTACAAAATCAATCTCGCTAATTATCACAAAACAGAATTTTCATAACACTGTCTCAGTTTTTAAAGAACATCCTTCTAAATAAAGCAGCAGAATGAATAAACCAAATGTTTATCACTATCAGAACAGAAAACAGCCACAACGCATACAACTCTACATGTTAGAACCTTCCTTTGTCCACTGTACTTAGTGGCAACATATCTTTAGCTATGAAGGTCACAGGATGCCACCTTTGATATGGAAAAATGGACAACCCCAAACTGATGCTTTTAAACCAATTTCTTGTGTCAATGGATTTATTTTCATATTATTTCAACAATGACTTGTCACTCTATGATTACTGAATAAAATAATGTGAGGCTCCTCTTTGTCGATTTCAGCTCGGCCTTTAATGCAATCCAGCCCTTCAAGCTTCAAGCCAAACTACACCATCTTGGATTGAACATCTCACTGTGCAATTGGATTGTGGACTTTCTGACAAACCGAACACAGTGTGTGAGAGTAGACAAACACACTTCCTCCACCCTTTCAATCAATACTGGGGCCCCTCAAGGGTGTGTGTTTAGCCCTCTGCTCTACACCCTGTTCACACATGACTACTCTGCTTCTTCTCTTTCCAGTCTCATTATTAAATTCGCTGACGACACCACAGTGCTGAATCTTTTTTTTTTTAGTGTTGCTGAAGTGCAATATCTAGCGTCATGGAGTGTGGGTAATAATCTCACTGAACATCAAGACGACCAAGGAGAGGATTGTGGACCCCTGCAAGAAGAGACAAAACAGCCACCCTCCACTCTTTATCGGCAATGAGGCGATGGAGATGTACAGTAATTATTGGGAGTGACTATCACTGAGGACCTGTCCTGGGGCATCAACACCACCTCAGCAGTAGGAAAGGCCCAGCAACAGCTCTACTACCTGAGGCAACTGAAGAATGCCGGGATCCAGAAACAGCTGATGGTGAACTACAACTGTGCCATCAGCAGTGTTCTGACATATGGTTTACTTGTGTGGTTCTCCAGCTGCACTAAGGCCGAACAGCAGGCACTCCAGCGGATGGTAAAAACAGCAGGGAAAATCATGGGGACCACTCTACCAGAGATCAATACCATCTACACCTCCCACTGTCTGAAGAGTGCGCATAACATCCTCCGTGACCAACACCACCCAGCCCATCACCTGTTTCACCTGCTGCCCTCAGGCAGAAGGTACAGGGCCTTACCAGCCAGAACAACCAGAATGGTGCAACGCCTGTACCTTCAGGCAGTGAGGCTGCTGAACAGTGCCCCACTCCCCTCTCTCCCCTCCTCCCATGGACAGTAAAAACCACACCTCACCCTACAATAACTGAACTCTGCATTGCTGCAAGATTACATTAACTCCACATCTGACCATGCTCTGTTTTTGATGCCCCCGTTTCTGATATACTTCTTACTGCTACGATTATGACCGTTTACATTTCATGCCTGCACTGGGCTATTTATAATGGGTATTATGGGACTTTGCACTACTATGGACTTTTTACACCTACTATGTACAGTATGGCTGGGCTGCTCAAACAGAATTTCATTGTTATTTGTGACAAAAAAGCGATTGAATAGAAAAAGGATTTAAAACAAAATATACCGGATAGACTGACAGCGTTATTTAGGTTTTAAAATAAAGATCATATGATCTAAAAACATGTTATCAATAATCTTAAACTTTAGTCTTAAACAAATACCTGTGAACAGATGTAATATCAGCATGATCATTTACACTGAACTGACCAGGTCCCGTTATATAGCCTATCGATTTAGCCTGGTATTAGCTAACTTTTTAGCAAATCTGATTACTGGATTAGACAATATAATATTTAGCCTAACGTTAGCTAGCTTAATAGTGCCCCTTACTGCCTAATTAGGTTAACGGCTCTTTTTTCTGGCAGTAAATCCGATTTACGTTCAGAACTAAATCCCTTCACATTTAGACCTACTTCAACACTTGTGTTTCGTGGGCGAACCGGTGTTGGATTAATTTTAAGAGCCGCATGACTGAGTCTCTATAACCAAGAGAATGATGACATTGATGTGCAAGCTTACACAGTGTGCCTGTCATTCTCTGTCCCACAACACTGATTCTGAGCTTCTCTACTCCTTGTGAAACTGCTTGGAGTTGTCCAAAAATACAGAAGGAACAGACTTACGTTTTGAATATGGGATGATCCCATATTATAAGGGATGGGTAGTAACCCTACTTGCAGCGTGTGCGATCTCATGAAGCCTTTTTTTTTTTTGTGTGCAGGGTAATGGCAGTAAAAGTCGACCCATTCGACTGATGTTTAGAAGAAACTCCACTGCTTGGTGGCTGGCAAACACCAACACGCTTTTACACTCAATGTATATTCAACTGCAGGATATTTTTAAAACTGTGGAGCAAATTTAGAGACTTCGTCAGCAGATTTTGCCCTTAACTGCACTTTGTCTGGATTTTCTCTGGAACAAGGCCATCAAGAGCAGATGACCTACAGTACCTTCGTCTTTATGACGGCTCTCAGGCCGCTCGCGACTCACCATCTTTCCGTAGATTGCAACCGTTTTTGTTTAGATGCAATTAGGTAAAGTGGGTGTACAAGTCAGCATGCAGTCTCATCGGCTCGTGCGCTCGCTTTACGTCAACCCTACAGTACCAGTCCCAAAAAAAGTTTGGACACACCTACTCAGGTTTTTCTGTATTTTGGCTATTTTCTACATTGGAGAACAATACTGAAGACATCAAAATTATGAAGTAATTCCATATGTTATGTGGTAAACAAAAATTAAAAAACTAAGTAAAACAAAGTAATGATGGATACTGTTTAAGACATGAAGTGTCTTAATAAAAATTAAAAAACAATTAGGTGTGTCCAAGCTTTCGACTAGGACTGTAATCAGGAGGCACCAGCTGGCTATTCCAAGAAGTTAGATAGGAAAATAGAAACTATTGTTTATCAAATTTGAATACCTTCAGCTTATCATTATCCAGGAAAACTTTATCGCAATACAAATCAAGATGGCTTGATGGCCTAGCAATATGCCTAGCATTACAATACAAGGCAAACCAACCTTAAAAATAACCCTTTGCCCCTTAGGTGGTCTGGTTCGATCAATCCTCCAAGTGATGGTCGAGTCCTTCACCCACTGTTGTACTTCTTCAATAGTAGATATCGTCATTCTCAGGGTGGCAGAAAAATCTATATGGTCCTGAGTCTGCCTTATGGTCTCGTAGTCACAGACATGATATTCATGATTACATGGAAGCCAGTCCTAAAGAAGACAACCCTCATTAGCTATGTAACTCCAACACCAAATCTGTTGGTCAGTATACAGAAAGCATAGTTTTACAAAAATAATAACATGTATTCTAAAAGTAGGACTTACTTTTAATGCCGGGTACAGTGAGAGGTTAATCTCTGGATTGACACAGTGAAAACGTTCCTTATTTGACATACGAGGTTTAAGTTTGCCTGAGGCAGGGCTTTGGTGTTCCAGCCTGTGAAGGACACACACACACCAATTCAACCACAGAACTACAAAAAAAAAAGCACACTGAACTACCCGTCAGTCTAACATTTCCAGTTACTCATCTCATCATCTGTAGCCGCTTTATCCTGTTCTACAGGGTCGCAGGCAAGCTGGAGCCCATCCCAGCTGACTACGGGCGAAAGGCGGGGT
>JAODJS010000013.1:29217131-29227527 GCA_027576325.1 Sciades assimilis | reverse complement strand
GCCAAAAGCATACTGTGCATCGTGGCATAAATGACAGAGTGTTATAATTTTGGTACTTAGACTATTAACAATAAAATACACCTGAAGCCATAAATATGCCTCTATATAGACATCATTTTCAACTTAACCTTAACCTATTCTCATTTCGTTCTTAATTTAAATTGTGAAAGTTAAATTTATTGTTGGATAAATTCCTTAAAATTAAGCCAAATTCCTTAAAATTAAGCCAAAAATCGAAATATTCGTTCATTCATTAACACTAAAATTTATTATCATGTATGTGCTTGCAATTGTGTATTTGTTGTACAAAAAATGCAGCTATCTCATACTTATTCTACAGCATCCTCATCTTTTGGGTATTACTGATTGGCAATTAAAAAAGAGCCTCTCTCTCTTGGTCATTTCTTCTTCCTCTCATCTGAATAATTTCGTGCTCAGGTTAGTTTTATTGCATTTTTAAAATGGCAAGGCCAGCATTGGGGCTAATATTAGCTTTTGAGTAAGATTTTTGAACAAGATTTTCCTTTATTGTGCAGGCATTTTTGTTGTACGAAAGCAATGTGTTAATTATAATAACAATAAGCTATATGGATAACTTTAGGATACCATTATAGGGGAAAAAGGAGAAAGTTCGTCCTTTCTGTCTACTCCAACCCTTTCACCTCCCGAAGTCCCCGACCTCGCCTTCACCCCATCTCCATCTCCCTCTAAAAGGCTTTGGGACCTCGAGCCATCTGCCTCATTATAGGGTTAATGCGTACACCCACAGGCGTTCGAGACATAGAATCAGTGACTTCAGCCAAGGTATAAATATTCACCATATAAAACCCACACGCTCAGCTACACGACTTTGTAGAACTGGAAATCAAACTCATAACTNNNTGAAAGGGGGGGGGGGGGGGCATGCTCAGCACACTGCACTAAAACACGTGGTCCGCTCAGGCAAAACACCTGCAGAAGAGAGCGCGGCAATATGTAAATGAAGGGCCAATTTCTTTACTTACTTTTTTGCCTTCGCACGTCGTGTCTCGTTTCTCCGAGGTCGCTGTCCACAAAATGTCGCCTTTTCCATATGCTGGACACAAACGGGACGGGACCCCGTCGCTATTCCGAAGCCTTTCTTTCTGTCACGACGGTACCGCGAGCCCCACCGCCACCCCCGCCCTCCTTTCCTCTTTTTTCTAACGCCACAGGTTTAGCCCGTGACCTCGCCGTGATACCTTTGTCCGTGCAACTCCCATTCATTTCCGCGATTCGATCACGAAAATTGTAAACAACGCAATACCTGACCCATAAAAAACAATAATAATTATAATAATAATTATAATCATAATAATAAAACGCTAAAAGGCTCGCTCAGTCCGGTTCCCGTTGTCTCTTTAACCTTTCTTGGCGAGAAGAAGGGGGTTTCCTCGCACAATGTAGCTTGCTGCCTCTCAGAAGTGCTAAAAATAAAATGCATGTTAGACTTGCTCCGTCGTGAGCATTAGACTACAATATCATTGGACGCTTTAAGGCATTTTGTTGTGGACTCTCAGGTTTTCGTATTAATCTCGCACTTTGGCAGTCTTTGTTAAACAGCGAGGCGTGTCACAAGTCCCAGTACATTTTAATATTTGTTAGACGCGCTGACCTGCGGTTCACCCCTTCTCTGGGTCTCTCCCACTTGCAAGTTCTATAGTAATGCATGCACAGTTTGCGTGCTCATATTGAATTGTGCCCAGGTCAGTACTTTGAAGAAAAATGACTTGGGGTGAGTGGTGGTGGGGGGTGTCATTCTAAATGCCTTTTGAAATCTATAAATCAGTTCAACCACAGAGATTTTTTTTTTATTAAAAAAAAAAAAACAAGTAGATCCTCGATCTTAAAACAAAGCATTCTAGTAGTGTCCATTTGAACACATATCCTACCATGTAACGCATTATCCTGTAATGAAATAAGATATTTTAATCATTCTGACAACTCAAAAGCAAACCATTTAGTAACCAGAAATGGGATTCTAAAATATCGTGGGTCGTCTTATCTTCAGGGATCATGTAAACATTACACTTATGCGCCATAAAAAAAAAAAGCAAAAGCCTTGAGAATGTCAGAAATGATCATGAATAATGGTATAAACTCAGAAAAATCACAATGCACGCCACATCTCTGCCAGGCAACGGCACATGCTACGGTGGAATGGAAATTAATTCGATGAACTCTGCGTGAACTCCAAAGGGGACGCGTATTCTAATACAATTATTCACCACTTATGCACTGTATTTTTCAAAACAGGGGGTCGTTTAAAACTGTTATCACTGGATAGCCTAGTTTGTCGGTATATTTATAGCAATAACAGTATTACGTATTTACTAAATTATATATTTTCCATGTTCAATTTTTTTTATTCTTCCCGTCGCTCATTTGAAAATAGTTCAGTTATTAATGATACATCAAGATAACACTCTCACACGCTCGCGATGTTTCGATTAGCGATTCTTTTGTGCGTTTACATTTGGCCAAAACTACTTTGAGGATTCAAATAGGCTATAGCTGCGTTGTTATTCGAATTGGTTCTGTATATCCGTTGCTTTCAGTTTGAACTCAAGTGTATAATTGTTCAGGGATTATAATTTTCTTTTCGCTTTAGGCCTACCATATTGATGGCATATGAATTCAGACTGTATGTGATACTGTCGTTTCTCCGCCTTTTCAAATATTTTTATTTACACGAATCCTAAGTGGGAACAACGACGTTTAAGAAATTGTATGCAAGTGGATAATATTTTCGCGTTTGATTCCTACTTAAAATATATGAGCCCTTCATTAATTTAATAACTGTAAGTTGTTTCTAGCATGAAACTTTATTTTTATGGACATAGTCAAATAATATTATGCATTATTTTTATCATCATAATCATCAATAACACCACCACCAATAAGAAGAAGAAGAAGAAGAAGAAGAAGAAGAAGAAGAAGAGAACAGGGTTTATTTTAATTATTGTATAGAACTTTTTTTTTCGTTTTGTTCTTTCTTGCTTTTGTCTGGGGAGTTCGCTTTGTTACAAAACTCATGTCAGGCTCTGAATCCGTGCTGCTCCTGTTATCATTTCTCCCATTTTTTGCACATGAAACAAAGATGTATCCCCTCACTGCTTCGGCAGCACCCCATTTCCTTTTCTCCTTTTCCTCCCTCTCTCTCTCACTTTGCCATTGACATCTAGCAATTGGTCTAGCGCACAGTCGACAACCAACAGTCGAATCTCACACCACATAAACTTTTGACCCCTCAACTTTCTGACCCCGCTCATCTCTCGCGCCTGTCTAAAAACACTGGATTCACAGTTGCTCCGAGTCATTAAAACTCTTCTATCCACGAAAGAGGTTCATGTGTATCTGAATTTATTTTGTTTGCTGTAAATGTTGTGCATCCTGATATTCAACAAAGATTTACAAACTATGAGGACTTACAATGTTATAGCATTTTTGAAAAGACTATCCAACCTCTTACACGAGCACAAACTCTCGACTGAAATTATTCATTCCTATTCAAAAACCGAATATCCCAGACATTGGAGTTGAGAGAGTGTGTAACAATGGGGTTTGTTTTAAAATGATATACGACAAGTTGTCATGTCCACTCCAGAAGACAGCGCCTTCAACTTTTGTGAAGTTGGTCTAAAGCGGGCTCTGCTGGCGACATTAGGGAGTTGCATTAGGCGAAAGCTGCTGAGCTTCGACAACAAACAGGAAAAAGATTCGGGGTGGTGATCTTGTACACGTAAATGTCAACTATGATATTACATAACAAGCTCATTCACATGGTTTAAGAGTGTTTATTCATAATTATTTGAGGTTTGTTTGTTTTGTTTTTGCCTTAATGTAATGAAGTTAACAGTTTGGTCAGTGTCAAATGGCATCGGAACCGTAGTCCGAAATCTTCATTTAAGAAAGTATTCGCATTATAAGCGTTGGATATCTCTTTTTCTCATTACGTTTTTCAAGATTTTCATACTGACACTGATTTTGCAGCTGCACAGTATTGATCTCTTTAAAAGTTTCTGTTGGGCATATGGTTTTTGTTAATTCAATAAAAAGCACAGACAACGTCACAAATTTAGGATGTTTTGTTAGACGTCCCGACATCTAATCACAAATAGGATACAGTGAAGGAGGAGTAAAACATAGATAAATAAAAACATTTCAGCCACCTTTTCACCTTTTCTCGAGAGTAAACAGTGTAATTGTGTGTGATGGACAAGCTGCATTATTTTACGCCTGCGCCCTCACAGTACTACTCGTCTGGTGACCTCTGGATGATCCCCTCCTCATACATTATGGATGAGAAATGCTTTGCATTGTCTCTATCCATATCCAAAACGCATTAGGAATTTAAAATTGCAATTTAATCGTTCAAAAATCTTTAGGTTGGTCCCGTCAGGGCGAACAAAGCCAACACAAGCGCACACAAGATTATTTTCTAGTACATAGGTCCCAACAAAATACATACAATACCCGGACAAACGTTTAAGGCTGTGCTTTTTAAATGTATTCTATAATAATTAATACATAGTTACCCAGTTTTATCAAAGGTGAATTGATGAAACTGTTCTATTTTTGAATTAAGAAAAAAAACAGATTTCTGTGTTGTTTCTACATCTTTCCAAAGGTTAAAGGTGCCATTTTCCTCAATAATACATACAAGTGTCTTTCTTCAACTTATTACAAAGCGATTGCTTGACTATTACATAACTTTTAATGTTTTCATTTTTTGCTGTTGCTAAAACCGACAGCTTGGACTGTTCTATGTGATCCTCTCAAAACATGGACTTTATCTGAAGCACAAACACAAAGTCAGAGCCAGTTGCCGAGTTTCTCATCAACATACACAGCACATGAGACAACAATTAAGTCTGCTTTTCTCAACTTTATATTAGAAACATTCTAATATGGAGGACTACATTTAAAATATTATTTATTTTAGCTAAATTTAAGGAGTGAGGACTACATTTGCACATGTAACCAAGCACTCTATATCATTAAATAAAACTAAATAAAATAGAAACTCTCTCCTTTATCATTGGCCTTTCTCATCATGGTCTAAAAGACTGATAAATTTCTGTCGCACACTTATAACATATAGTAAGAAAAATGGTGAGCTTTAAAACACAACACAAATTAAAATTAGATGTGTTCTTGGATGTAAAACCTGAAACCGTAACATACATTTAATTTTAAAAGGTAAAGTATGATGTTGCCTACTAGATGTATGTATTATTGATGTGTGTGCGTGCATGATCTACACAAAACCATGTATTGCTCATATCAGTGGCAAAACAAAAAATAATAATAATCTGAGTTTTAAACTGAAGTGTTCCATTTGAGGAATAAAATGTACATATTTTCTGGAAATTTTCCACAAAGCCGTAGTACAATTAACTAAACATTAGTCATTTCTCCCCTGGTTTCACAAGGGCTTTTTTTTTTTTGTATTGAAGTGCACGTTAAACTACTTAACCACTCTTCGGTAACCAACAACAAAAAAAAAAATAAATAAAAGTATAAAAAAGGAATAGAGAAATAAAATAACTTTCAACCAGAAGAAAAAATGCTACCATAAAAAATAGCGGTGCATTAAATGTAGTTTAATGATATACAGTATCAAAAAAATTAAGTTGAACTCCAACTGACCAGTTACCGTATCAGAGATACACATATAGAACTATGAAAATAGAAACACTCGAGGTCACTTTACAAGAGCAATTGTTTTTGTTTGTTTGTATGTTTGTTTGTTTTTTAATATTCCTATATCTGTTTGCATAGTAAGAAATTTTGCTGGTCTATTCTGCAGTAAGCTTGTCTGGAACGTCCGCCGCCAATATGTGCTATTCACACATTTCCTTTTTGAAAAATGCATGGGCGGGGATGAAACAGAGATTTACTTGTAGAATTGGGGGAGGTATATTGTAATGTTTTGTAGTGTGTGTGTGTGTGTGTGTGTGTGTGTGTGTGTGTGTGTGTTTGTTTCAGGGAGAGAGAGAGAGAGAGAGAGAGAGAGAGAGAGAGAGAGAGAGAGAGAGAGAGAGAGAGAGATTGTCTTCATTTTTAAACCTTACTTTGGAAGTACTGTAGAACAAAAAGCCATGCCATTAAAGTTGTTCTGAATTAAATTGAATTGGATAACAAAACAAGAAAGGGCGATACATTGTCTAAAAAAATACAAAATATGCAAAACCCAAAACATACTCTGTCTTTTTTTGCTATATGTAAATTTAAGTATATTGATCTTTGATAACGCCTGTATGGAAATTTCGAATCGATAACACGTGATCACATCATAAATTCATACTCATCGAGCATTTTGTAATAATTTAAGAGCCAGTCCGAATATTTTTATTTCAATATTGCAAAACACTGGAGATTCCAGGGGATACCAAGGAAGGTCTATCATTTTAGAAGACTGAAACCTGGTAAATTAGTATCACTTTTGCTTGTATAGTCAGTGGAAAAAATTCTATCTGGGCAACGAGGCAATATATTTTACACTAGTAATAAAGGTTACACATGACCTTTAAACGCGCTATGAGATCCAAAAACGCAGTTTAACTCCTCAGTAATAACGAGCGAAATGTTTACCACAACCGTTAGAGACTTCTACTCATCTACTTCTCCTTTGCTTGAAATCTTCTACCAATCTAGGGTTAAATGACTTACTTGGAGTTTGCACAGTCCACTATCCTCATATCCGCCTCCAAATGGAACTGGTGAGACAGCGTATGGACCAGACACGGGCAGAGCAGTGGCATACGTTATTTTCCCCACTACTGACCCTTTAGAATCCATTCGTAGCAGTTAAACCGTCACTTGCTTTCTAGAATGTGAAATATATAGTACATTGTCAACTCCCCAAAACCATAAAACTAACTTTATGGACCCCACGTGACTTTTGAGAGCCAGTAAGGGGTATCTGTCTGTGGCCTGCGCGACTTTTACGATCTAACTTCAAGATAAAACGCTCATCCATTTGACATGTAAATGTCATAGTCACTTTTGGTATAGTTTGGTCATTGGCAAAAACTGAATCCCAAAAGGCAGCCGGCCAGGCGATATGGGACAGCTGGTTCACTTTTAGGACAATCTACTCGGCTCTCAAAAGTCGCCTTAGACGTAGCAAAACGATTTGGCTGCGGTAAGTTTACAAGTTCGCTACTTGTTTACTGAGAGGCAAGACTACTGTGTAATGACGAGTTGTAGATAAAAAATATTTTAGCTGTCATAGCCTGTAAGATAAGTGTGACACCGCACACGTGATATAACCGAAAATCTCTAAAGTAGGGATTTGGTTTTAACTTTGTGTCTGGTTTGACGTTAAATTTGTATTTCTTCTTGTATTTCTATTTCATTTCGAAGTTTTATGGTAACAGACAACATTTTTGACGTAGTGTGTAGGTCAGTTTAAAGCTGCAGTAGGTCTTGTATTCTACTGGAATTTAAGCACTGTTAAACTGAGCTTGTAGAGTAATACAGTATGGTGGATTTCTTTTTTTTTTTAAGAAACTCTGCATAAATTGTATTGGAAAATAAATCGTTAGAGACTCAGATAATGGTACAAGAGAGACATATACAACGGTTTCTCTCGATGTTATGGGTCTGAATAATATGAGAACTTTATTTTTTACTCCAAGTTAAGCTACAAACAAATACAAAAAGCTAATTGGCAAAATGCGTACAGGCAGTTCGACATGGCTTTTTTTTTCCCCACACACATTTGCCATTCACTCTGCCTACTACAAATAGCCAAATGGTCACAATAAAAGTGTTCAATATGTACATCATTTTTAGGAACATGAACATGGTCCAGGAATATACAATTACATAATTTGAATATAACTATACACACGTGGGACGGATACAGGACTCTAGGACTATTTACAAATTTCCTTTTTTTTTTCAAAAATAATTAAAGAATTTGAGCACATGACAAAAGTCTAATGAGTTTATCTAGACAATGACTTCAAACATATATGACCATGGAACACAGAAGCCTTACTTCTGCTAAAATGAATGCAGTCACTACTAGAGCTAGCTAACTAGAGCATCACTTCATATTTGGGCAGAAGCATCGCTGTAAACTCAAAGGTATACAAGTTATAGGTAGTAAATAAGTTATAACATTCAGTTAACATGCTAACTCTCAAAGCATTATACATAGCACTTGACAAACAATATTCAACAAGGACAACGAGCGGCACTTTCTCTTTTTTGTTCATTTTCTCTCTGGAAATAATAATCAAATTATTAAAAGAACAGCATGTGAACACTAATTTGTTTTCATTTTAGCAGTACCACAGTAAAATCTTAAGTTGACTAAAATACCCCAAAACATGCCGAAAGGTGCCGCTTTTACAGTACTCAGTAATAGTCTATTGAAAAATTTCCCTTCTACTCTCCCCTCGCGATTTCATTGCAGCACTTACAGCATGATCTGCGTTACCACTATGGCTGGAAAGCGCTGCCTGCGGTAGCCAGACTCATACTCTTCAACTTATTGTCCTTTTTCCATTTCATCCGCCGGTTTTGGAACCAGATCTTAATTTGACGTTCTGAGAGGCATAGAGCGTGGGCTATCTCTATCCTTCTCCTCCGGGTGAGATACCTATTAAAATGGAACTCTTTTTCCAGCTCTAGCGTCTGATAACGGGTATATGCAGTTCGGGCCCTTTTTCCATCTGGTCCAGTCATATCTGCATGGCAAGATTGGAAAGAAAAACATTAGCGAGGATGGCGCAATACAGCATTAGAACAGTAAATCGCCAAAAGTGTTTTGCAATTTGGAAATTTGCATGCAAATACTCTTGACGGATTCACGATTTATGACTGAATGAGTACAGTGCAATCGCCAAATGGTACAGTGCACATATGTGCGTAAACAACCCTTTTATCACTGTTTTACAAATTTCTGCATTCAGTGAAATATATAATACCTTCGCTATTTAACGACGCTTATTCTTTCGGTTTCACCAGTCGACAATGTTTCCCAACACTTTTCTAACTTTGTTTCTTGGTTGTTTTCCCTTACCAAAGTAATCACATTCCCTTGCGCCATAAAGGCAGAACTTTTCAAAGAAACAACAACTCCTAAGCATTTAAAGCTTTCCCTGTCCTCTCTTCCACCTCTCTCCCTTTCTCTGCTACAGCTTGCGAGACTCCACACTTGAAAGATTTATGACACTTTCGCGAAAATAAGTAAAGGCTAATTCCGCCCCCACTGTTAAAAAGCAAAAACTTTTAAGCACGAATTAGGCAATACTCGTAGGCAAACAGTAAAGAAGAGTAAAGATAATACGAGAGTACCATGGCTAATGTGTAGTTTCCGCATCCAAGGAAATATTTGTGGCGCTTGGCCATCGGTAGTCGCCGAGCTGGTGGAGGTTGCCGTGGTCTCTTGCTTCTGCAGCGTCCGCGGAGCTTGGTTAGCCGCTCTGTGGGAGCCTTCTTCGGTCTCAGATGAAGCGCTGGCCTCGTCGATTTCTGTAAAATGTGTACTGTTGGTGAGGTTACTACTCGCAGCGGAAGAGCTTTGGTCTGAAGGGGGAGAGGAGCCTTTGGGTCCTAGGCTCTCGCTGTTAGAGCAGGGCAGCGGCTCTGGGGATGCGAGCGAGCAGCTTGACGGCTGCCGGAATCGTGTCTCCGGGGCTGGAGATTGGAAACCCCGGGAATTGTCCCCAACCGCCCCAAAGTGGCCAGTGCTGGTTGAACGGTTGACGCTTAGGTCCATCCCATTGTAGTTGTAGCCGTAAGAGCTTGAATGCATGGTGCCGGAGTCCCTGTACGAGGCGTTCATAGCGTTGCTGCTAGTTCCATAATTTAGTAACTGATAGTCAGGGCCATTTGGGTAGCGCCCTGAGAACGAGTTTACAAAGTAAGAGCTCATTTAGGTTGTTTTAGCGAGCTTGATTTGTAGATCTTGGTCGTTATAACGCTGTGCTTCACGATTTATGATGTATTAATGAATTATAGCAATGCACTGTACTTCGTTTTTGCTATGTATGCGGCCAAATATGGGGGTGGGGGTGCGTTTGGGAATCACGTGCTTTTGTTGACCAGTCGTAAATTCTCACTGATGACTTCAAGAGGTAATTCATGCTCTATGGTTACAAATGATGACGAGACGGGGAGTTGTAGCCTCGAGCACTCGTGTGCCTCCCATTGCAAGGATATGTTGCATGTGAGCAGACAGCGTCACCTACTGGAGATATAATTAAAAGCACAGTGAATATTTTTCTGGTCTGTGTACCTAATTTTATTGTTTTATTCTTTTCAGTGAGAACAAAAACCTAACTTGTACTCACATTAATTTTAGTACTAAAATGTTGCCAAATCTGTAATGCAGTGGCAAAAGTCTAAAGGTTATCAT
>JAODJS010000013.1:29037092-29049065 GCA_027576325.1 Sciades assimilis | reverse complement strand
CTTGGTTTTCATGTTGCTTGCTTAGTAGTGTTGCAGAGTCAGGGTCCTTCCAGAACAGGTTGATTTTATACAGACATGTGACAGATCATGTGACACTTTGCACACAGATGGATCTTGATCAACTAATTGTGACTTATGAAGTGAGTTGGTTGGACCAGCTCTTATTTAGGGGTTTCTCACACAAGGGGGTGAATACTTATGCACACTCCAGCTTTCTGTATTTTCATCTTAATTATTGTTTGTAACAATAAAAAAAAACACGTTCACCTTTTAAAATGGTAGGTATGTTGTGTAAATCAAATGGTGATACCCTCCAAAATCCATTTTAATTCCAGCTTGTAATGCAACAGAACAGGACAAACACCAAGGGGGATGAATACTTTTGCAAGACACGGTATAGTGTTGTCATAAGCATAAGAGGAAGTGTAATAATACAGAAACCTGCACCATCCACTTTAATATGAACACCACCTGTACACTCATTTATGCAGTTATCCAACATTCAATCACGTGGCAGCTGCACAGTATGTAACATCATGATTGGATAACTGCATAAATGAACGGGTGTTCCTATTAAAGTGGATGCTGAATTGTAGATGTGTTGAGTACCATACTAGTTAACTGCCCAATGCCTCTTAACTTGCTGAAGAAAACTTAAGCAAGACAGAATAGAAATATCTGCCTTTTCCTCTCTTGGTGGAAAAAAATGGCTTTTTCGTTTATATTTAAAAAAAAAAAAAAGCACTCATTCCTTTTTCTGTTCTCCAGGAGTGTGATGGAAAAGTCTTTCATGGAGTACTATGACTTCTATGAAGGTGTTTGCAAAGAACGTCTTCACCTACAAGGGCAAAACATGCAGGTATTGGTATTTGGGTCAATGCAATAACAAATTGTCTACAGAAAGGAAGACAAAGAAATGGAAGATGCAAAGACTGACTGACCTAAACTCATTTGGACTAAAACTAAATAAAGAACCTGGCAACACACTGCATCTTTTGGCTTCCTAAAGAGGCATCCTGAATTCATGCTATTTCATACTGAACAATAAATACATTTCCTTTATGTACATTATTCTCTGCTTTCAGCCATCCTTCTCACATTTATTGCAACTTGTATAAATATAGCTATGTTTTACCCTTAGATTTAATTCCTAAATAATAAGTAAGCTGTATCACACCAACCTGTTGTTGATTTTCATATGGCAGCATCATGTCCCATCAATTTTTTCCTCTTGTACTACACGTTTTCCAACAATGTCAATTTTTCCTTCATTAAGGAGCACGGCATTTGTTTGTATTTATATTTTTATTATGGAACATAAAGCATGTTACATCCTGTAATAACTTGCATTAAGCTATAGCTTAATTATAACACCTGTAAACAGTAATTTCCTCACCAACCACTATATATTTTTCCTGTCTCACCACATCAACACAAGGTTTTTAAATCTTTTTATGAGGAACATCCATCATACAAGTAACACAAGTTGTTACATTACATTACTGAATTGGTATAAGTTTTACAACCTAAAAACTTGAACATAAAGTTTGCATCTCCCATTGTGTTGGAGTAAAAATTTATTTTACAATCTACAAAAAAAGACCTACAAGTCTAAGTTGTCCTTATAAACAGGACAGTTTTCAAAAAAGGCAGTCTCGATGAATAAATGGTTTGAAAAGACATTTTGGACTGATTTTCTAGAAGGCAGTGGATGATTTGGAGTTAGAATGAAAATCTCATTGCTGGCAAAATATTACAACTGAGGACACAAAACAAGGTTGGTGGTTATAAAGGTGGCTAAATGTTACAATATTATATCGCATTTTAGAAAGGCAGATGCAAACTTGGCAGTTTATTCTTTTTTTTTTTTACAATATACACTTAATTTTGTCTTCTCTGTGACAGTTCAGGAACATGTGCAAAATTGAAGCTGAATGTGTTTTTGTTATGAACATTGTCTTAAAGGAATGCAAACATTTTTGCATGTAACATTTCCTGCTTTTGCCCTTCCCAGGATCCTTTTGGAGAGAAGAGAGGCCGTTTTGACTACCAGGGTCTGTTGGCACGTCTCGGTGCCACACAAAGGCGATTGCGGGAAAAATGCCCTCCTGAGGACAATGATGGAGACTCAGATTCTGACACCAGCTCATCTGGAACAGACCCAGATAGCCAGGGCAGCTCCCAGCCATAGAGAGCCCCCTCCAGGCACAGCAAGAGTACGAGGAAGCAGTCGTCTTTCCTTCACCTCTGGACGCTTTTTAACAAGCAAAACGCACAGAGCACTGAAAGAAGTTTTGGAGTCTGCTGATTAACACAGGATTAGTCTAGTTCCTGTTTCTTTTGATTGGTTTGTTTGTCCTCTCCTTCTCTGCTAGCCAGTGGTGGCTTCTTTTCTTTGTTCGAGGAGAGAAAAGTCAGGTCACTTGTGGGAATGGGACTAGATTAATGCAAGTGTGTGTGTATGTGAGGGAGAAAGAGAGAGAGAGAAGTGTCAGCAATGCAGCGCACACTCTGCTTATCGGAGTACATGTTTACGTGCCCTCCCTATTCGTCACTTCATCTGGTGGTCATGCACACACTGCAGGTAGAATAAGAGCTACTGCCACCTCAATCCTGAACAGGCCACCATACATTTTCCTGCCCTGGTACTGCTCCAACAATTAGTTTCCTGGTCTTATTTCTGTTCACTTTAATATCTTCACAGTAATCTCAGCATTTATTCTTTGCATCATTAAATATTTTGAATATTATGAACAGTCATAATTTTGACATCAATTCATAATTGATTGCTTTACCTGATCTTAAAAAAAAAAGCTGATGCAACTATAAAGCAAATGTAAATACTTAAATATTGTGCATAGAAATCTTTATTTTACAGTTAATTGTGCATTAAATGCTATTGGAGAGACTTGGAATGTTGGTATATTTTGGTCAGTAAACTGGTCAGATATTAATTTGGGCTGCGTGTCGTCGTGGGGGAGTGGTGTTCTATTTGTATTTTGTTTGTACAGTCTAAGGACCTTATTCATGTTGTTTAGCCTGATTAAATATGTTAGTTGTATAAGAACCTAAGGGCTCTCCTTTCTTTGTATAAAATGTGCTTCAACTCAGTTTTTAAGACCTCTCGTCTATATTCTGCCATTATTGACCTAAAATGTATACTTGATTGGTAAAATTTTGCTCTTTCCTTGTTCAGCGTTATCTGTGGTCTTTTGTCTTGAACTGTACAATTATCTACTGCAAATCTCTAAAGTAGGGAAATTCCTCTAAAGGGTTCATGTGACCTTTTCCCTTACCTCCCCAGGCTACAGAAATGCAAGATCTTTGGGATGTACTTTTGTTTTGGGTTAGGGATTCTGGTTGTGAGCTGATGAGAGCATTCTCTTTAAAAAAAAGGGTTTTTTGTTTTTTTAATCCATCTTTTTAATGAACAGTTTTGATCGAGTCTTGAAGAAAACAGGCACGTTAAATGTTGAACATTAAATGTGTCCAGTAGATGGTGCTATTGCTCAACTGTTTAGTTATACTAAACATAGTATGCTATAGTATACTATAGTATACATACTTTTAGACTACATACTTAAACGCTTACTGGTCATTTTATTAACAGCCTACTAATACTGTATAAGATCTCCCCAACCTCATTTCTTTGTGCCATGGAGTCCACATGCATGATTTTGGAAAGTTAACTTGAGATTCGTCCATGTTGACATGATTGGTATTAAGAGGCCCAATGTGTATCATAAAAACATCCCATTACACCACCCAGCACCCTGAACTGTTAATACAAGGCAGATAGGATTCATGAATTGGTGTAACACCAAATTCTAAAGTGAAAATCTGTATGTTGCAGAAAAAAAATCAACATTTGTCACATCAAGCAATGTTTTCCAACCAAATAAACTTTCCAATCTCCGTTTCAGTGAGCCTCTGTCCAGGGTTGCCTCAATTCCTGTTCTTGGCTGACAGGAGTGTAACCTGATGTGGTCTTCTGCTGTTGGAGCTCATCCACCTCAGACTTTGACTTATTGTATTTTTCTGCTCAGCATGATTGTAGACAGTGGTTGTTTGAGTTACTGTAGCCTTCTTGACAGCTTGAACCAGTCTGGCCATTCTTCTCTGATCACTCTCAATGACGAGGTGTTTCTACCTGTAGATCTGACCATCACTGGATGTTTTTTGTTGTTTTATGCACTGTTCTGTGTAAACTCTAGAGACTGTTGTACATGAAAATCCCAGGACAATGCCAGTTTTTGAAATATTTTCAAACCAGCCCATCTGGCACCAGCAGCCATGTTACATTCAAAGTCACTAACATCATTTTTCCCCATTCTCATGTTTTGGGAAGCTTTGCACTACTGTCACTGTCCAATTAGATAATTGTATGGATACATAGATGTACAGATGTTTATAATAAAGTAGCCATGATTTGGCCTATGGGCCTGGTTACAAACCTAGAAAGGGAACTTAATGGCAAAAAAAAAGATAATTAAAATTGTTGTAACCATTGATGTTGGTACTGAACACCCTGTGGTTTTGCATGTGTTAGGGTTTTAATACAGTTTGTTGTTCTCTAAAGGAAAAGAGAATCCTGTTATAATTGAGGATATCTCTTTTCCCCCCACCCACCAAAAAAAAAATTTCTCTCACTTCAAAGGAAGTATACAGTGAAATATCTTTCAACAGGAGATGGTTGTCTAAATGTAAGTACTGATGTTTCCTTTGTTTGCTAAATGAGGAAAAAATGTGGGAGAAGTTTATTGTATCCACCTGTTACATATAAAAATAGTAATATTAATTCTAGCTATTCTGACTTTTTTTCTTTTCTTGGCTCATAGCAGGGTTTCTTTGTAAGAATTTGTTTTTATTAAAAACTTAAGATACATGATCAGTAGAATTAATCCAAGTATTTTAATAAATTGAAATATGAGGTGTAATGGAGATTCTTTATTCTTTAAAAAAGTATTTGAGGTAAGAAAAATGGTCTGTTTACCATGACTAGTTTTATTAATTGGATAGATGTATTTAGTTTTAATATAGTACATATACAAAAATGTAATAAATCATTTTCATCAATATTACATATTTAAATTTTTCTGAGACATCTTAAGTCTTCATTTTTAAAGATATTGAAGAATTATTTTTATTATTATTGGCAAGGTCCAGTAAAAAGTAAACATTGCAAAAGAGTGTCATTATGGTGTTTTATTTCAGACTCAGATTAAGCATTCAGTAAGACATTTTAAAAGATTAGACTCATATGAAACCTGAGGTATTTGCCCTAATTATATTGTTACAACTGCTAACATGCCACAGTTATAAAATTATTTCGATCGAATTCAGCATCACCATAGGTATTATCGAATGGAAGCCCAGCCCTAATTAATTTAGTTGCCTTTTTGTGCTTTATTCCTATTTATGTTCTGCATTCATAAACTAGAACACTTAGCATGCTCAGTTGCTGAGGAATTTGTCTTTGGAAATTCATTACCAATTATTTAAAATAATTTAAAATGATTTAACAGTATTGTTAAAGTGCTGGATTCATTAAACTTCCCAAATAACAATCTATGGTATTTACATACACATGGCAAATATAAATGAATTATTGCTCATTTCAAACATTAAGTTTACAAACTAACTACTTATTGTTCTAAAGGACAGACTAATGAGCCCAGCAATACAGTTATGCATAAGTGTACCAATTCCTTGTCTCCATGCTATCTGCTAATACATGAAGGATATAAAAAAAAGTGTCTTAATTCACATATTGGCATTTCTTAAATATAAATTAGGCAACATAAAATTCTCAAAATATATGAAAATCTCTAGATTAGGCTGTACAAGCAAATGTTAAACTACCACTTTGTAGAAGTGTCTAGACTTTGATATAATTTTGTGACATTAGCCATCACACTGTGACAAACTGCCCTCTAATGCAGAGTTGTGAGCAAAGTGCTGTTTATACCAAGAGTCAGATTTAAATGGGAGGTCATCAAACAAAGATTAGAGAAATACAAACAGGGATTAAAGCACTTGTGTAATGCACTTGTTAGATATGACAAGCGTGAAGAAACAGTATGAATCTATGCTTTCTTTGCTGGTATTGGAATAGGTCTTGGAGTCCCTTCAATCACCATGCTTTATAAATGTTATAGTCTTTAAAAAAGACAAATACCAGTAAGTTAGAATAAGTAAAGAAAGTTTAGATAATTTTGTGTTCAGGAGAAAACTAGGTTGACATGTCAAAAATAATTATGGGCCATATAGTACAAGATATTACAGATTGATATGTATTCTCTTGGAAGACCAGGTTGAACGTTTACTCCTCTGTCATGACGTCACTTCCCCAGGAGCATCATTTCTGCAATAAAATCCAAAAAGATCCAAATGATACATCGGATCTTTGTGTTTTTCTGAAGCACAGCGGTGTAACTTTTAAAAACATTCTACACAGTCCAGTTTACTATCAGAACTTCAGATGGTATTTGGATTTTGTTTTGCTTTTAAATGGAGAGGAAATGCATGTACCAAGTTACCATAGATCAGTGACATCGTTTTGGATCAATAGTAATCTTGGATTATTTGGACAAGAATCAGGGCCTGTTTTTTTTTTCGGTGGAAACAGCCTACTTCTGTATAAAATGTGGTGTATGTAAAAGTAAATAGGCTCTGAAGTTGGTGTCACTTTTTATTTGCTTTTGTTTGTTTGAGGCGGATGGTCAGCATCACGTGTAACACAACACCATGTCAAAATCAAGATGCATCACTATGGAAGCCTGTTTCACCATAATGATGTTTTTCTTAATAACGACTTAATATCTCATAACAGTGAGAATTTTTTATCATAATTATGACTTCCTACTCGTAATCATATCTCATAATAACGATTTCTGATTTACTATCTCGTGATTATGACTTGCTATCTCATAATAATGAGATTTTAAATCATAAGTTTGAGAAAATGTTCTCATTCTTAGGACATAGGCCTAATCAGTCATAATTCACATGGTCTATTGTCTCATACCTAGGCTATGAGATTCAAAGTCAATAATGATGAGATACGTTCTCGTTATTATGACCTGGAAAATAACTTCTTTCTCTCTGTTTTCCCCCAGGTAAAGGAAACAGGCGTCCATGCCAGACGTTCACTTCACTGAGAAAGGCGTTCAGTGAAGGGGGCGGGGCTTCATGGTAATCGATCTGAATGGCGGAACTCTACATGGTTTTGCAGATCCACTCCAGATGAACTCTGCACAGGATCAGAACAGACATAATAAAATTATGCTGTGTACAGACACGCCATTACAGTCGTTCAAGATAAAAGCAGAGGTTCGATTTCAGACATATAAAACACGAGTTTTACAACAGAACTCAACCCTGAATAAGCTATCCCCGAATAAAGCATGCAATTAAAACACTTTATTTAACTCGTTGAAAGACAAACAAATTAAACTTCATGCAAATGTTCCCACTCTTAATCAGACTGAGCTCATTATTATTATTATTATTATTATTATTATTATTATTATTATTATTATTATTATTATTTACAAGAGTTGCTTGCTAGCTATTCTAATTTCACCGGAAATAATTCCCCTTTCTGTCTTTAGACACTCTGTTTGTTTTCTAATCGAACGTTTCATAAACACAAACATTTCACTGCACCACCATATAACGCGCCTTAAATGTATTAGTCGATTTATAAGTGATCCTGAATATTCATCTTAATTTAATTCATCGTGTCGTTAGATTACGATAATTATGCATAGGTGAGCTTATGATTAATGTCTGCGTATCACTATTTAGCCTGTTATGCGTCTTTCAAAAAGTAAATGATGTAAACTCCCCTTTCATGTCTTAAACTTACGAGTTGTATGTCATTTACAAACGACGCCACAGCTTATTTCATTTGAATGCCATGCCTAAATGTAGAATGTGCATTTTTTAAATATAAGAAGCATAACGATTTTTACACGAAACGAAAAAAAAAAATGAACTGGGCTCCACGCAGTGCTGTTATTTATAGCCCATGGTCCAGTGATAAGGGCTTAACGAGCACAAACGAAATGCAAAACCTGGGCATAAAGGCATGTGTAGTTTAAACAGAGTAACCTTTTCCAGAATCATGAATGAACAGGATCCTTTGAAGAGGGAAAAGGCTTTTCCTTCAAACTATTTGCGTGTTATGTGTGCTTTAGGATACTTTCGAACAAATGAATGCTGTTGGGACACTTGCAATGCGGTTGGGAAGAAAGTGATGAGCACCATGTCGACGTTCCTGTGTGTTCATGTTTGGAAGCTTTTGCATGAAGTTCTTTCTGCTCTGGATTGAGCTGCTGAAGCTGCATTATCTCAACACGCCCGCTTGGTGGGAGCAGCCACTTCACTTTCACCAGGTTACCAACACGTGCTACAAATAAATACTACACCAAATACCACCAGAAGTCTCCAAGTACTACATGGGTTAACTTTAGATTGGCTGCAGATACATTTATTGAACGAATCTTTAATATAAAACAATAGAATACATTACTCTACAATATTTCAGAACATTGCACAGCTCTAAACACAAAGTGTCAACATTTAAATATCACCTTTCAGAACACTGGACAGTTTGAAGTTTGAACAGCTTTTATTTGATTTAATTTTTGTTTAAAATACCACATTTCTCTTACACTGAATTGATCATTTATATAAATCTGTTTATAATCTGTTTACATGGTAGGCTAGTATAGAAGTGTGTCATTTGGATGTAGTATATAGTGCCATTGTCAATCCACACTGAAATGCTATACACAGTCAAGCACAATTGTTTACATTAGTCTATCAAGATATCTTGTGTTTTATGGTTCTCAGATGTTTCTTCATTATCATGTATAACAAAAACTGTGAAATAATGTGGGTAAAGATCCCTAATTCTAGTAATAATTAATACAACAAATACTATTACAATTCTCCAGAAATAAGACATTGGTTAGTTTTAAATACAGAAACAAACTGTCAACATGAAAGTACAACATTTCAGAACACTGGACAGTCTGTACAGCTATTTAAAAAAAGAACCACATTTCTCTTAGATTGAATTAATGTATTTACAAATCTGCTTACAATCTATGGTGATATAGCAGTGTGTGATGATAAATGGTAAGGTGTCAACTATTCTACACTGTAATGTGATATGCAGGCAAGCACAAAAGTTTGTTATTCTATCAAAATATTTGGAGTTTTATATTTCTCAGATGCGTATCTAACAAAAAAATTGTTAAATAATGTACATTAAGAGACAATTCTACTAACAAATAATATAACAATGACTATTAAAGTTCTCCATAAGCAGGAAATTGGTTAACTATAGATACAGACACAAACTATCAGCAATAAAGTACAACAATATTTCAGAACACTGGACAGTTTGAACAGCTTTAAAAAAAAAAAAAACACCAACAATTCAAACAGAATGAATTTATCCATTTATAAATCTGTTTGTAATCTGTGGTAACCTTTTGACCTGAGTGGTTGAGTGCAAAAGTTATTCCATCAAGATGTTTGATGTGTTAGGTTTCACAGATCTTTTCTCTTTATGTCATTATCATATGTATCAAAATGGCCCAATGGTGTACATTAAGATATTAACACTAAATAAATAATATAACCAATTAAGTTAAAGTTCTCCAAAATAGAAGATGGGTTATCTACAGATATAGACATTTCCTAAATGAAGTTCCAGAAATGTTTTACAGCAACATTTCAGAACTTTAAATGCAACACCTGTGATCATACACTGAGTTTTAGTAATTTATAGTTTTGCTTATAATCTAATTTATGGCGATAGCTTCATCAGTAATTAACATTCAAACGTTAAATACAGTAAAGGGTAAATGTTTAATTTATACTAACAAGACAGTGTTTCCTATTTGACAGCTATTTCCACATGCTGTAGATTAAGATTTAAATAAGCTATCAATGCTATAAATAACTTATATCACAAATATGATTAAAGCTGTACAAAAATAGGACAAACTAAACCTTCAAAATAGTTTTATACTATTATTTCAGAACACTGGACACATTGCACAGCCTTAAAATGCATAGCATTTTTCAAATATATTCATTTATACATTTTAAGATCTTGCGCTCACTATGTAGATGTGTGTTTGGGGGTGCCGGTAATTCTAAGTTCAAGTGTTACATACAGCAAATGCAAAGTTAAAGATATCTCAACAACATTTTGGTGTGTTCAAATGCTTAAATTTTCCAAAAGTGGGAGGTCTGTTGATATAAGCAAACTGTCTAAACAAAACTCCAACAATACAACGATATTTCAGAACATTGGATAGTTGGAACAGTTGAGCAGAAATGTTAGCCCAATTTTTACAAATAGTGCATTTAGTGTGGTAGGTTACACAGATGTTTTATCATTGTCACATGGAATAAAATGATCTCATGGTGTGTCTTAATATACTAATAATCAAAACAAACAAAGGATATCATTTCAGAAGTTTGTATTTCCCTGTAAATGTGCTGTTTCCCTGCATGTCCACCTGCTTGACTCCAACTTCTTCATATCCTTTGAACAGCTTTTGGATCCTTGGGTTTAATAGTCAGTCCTCCATTAGTTCATAACTCTTCCAGATTGCTCCCAATCAGTAAGCCCATACTTCCTGACACTTCTGTTGTAAATGTTGCCAGATGACATACACTGCCTCCTTGAGATAAACTCTGCAGACCAAGAGGATCATGGCAAAATCCACTTTCAAAACACTAGAAAAGTTATTGTGCCTTGTTCTACAAATACATGTGCACATTTCATTTTAGTATATTTGAAGTCTGGTTTTGTAGATTGCCAAACATTTCTTTTTTTCTGCACAAAGAAACCATGGTAAGAAGCAAATATTGGCACTTGACTTGAGCCTAAAAACATGCAAAACAGCAAATTGACTTTTACTAGAGTACTCTTATGCAGCAACAGGTGTTGTGTCTAGTGTATACTGTATTGTTTGTATATTTTATTGTACAGTCTATTATCTGTGTTGAGTTTTGCATCTGTCTGTCACTGTGTTACTCATCCTCTTGTCTGATATTGTTTAGTGTTCAAGTGTAGCTCTATGATTCTTAGGGAACTACAGTACATTTCGTTCGTAACCTTGTGCTGAGAGGAACAACAATAAAGCCCTACTTAACTGGACATCAACAAGCTTCAATGCAAAATGTTCTCATTCTTTAAACCCACGAAAAATCTATTCCCCAATCTGTATTCGTACATATTCACTCTTGATCAATTCATAATAATTAATATAAAACGTTGATAAAGAAGAACTTCCAGTGGACCGATTCCACCACTTCAATTCAAAATGGGGGAAAGAGACTTTTAAACGGGACGTGAGGCGTGATAGCGGGGGTGTGTCCATTACGTCATCAGAATTTAAAGAAGCCAGCGCTTTTGATTGGCTCCTACACACCCCGCCCCCATCTCTCCCCAACCTCTCTCCATTTTGGGTGCAGAAAATAGAAGATAAAACAGTTTTACAGCTGCTGATCGGAAAAACTGCATTGCTTATGATTGCAAATTCATTAATTTAGTGCAACATTGGACCAGAGGAATTGGTCTGGACTTGTCAGGTAGTGCAGAATTACCGTGTGTAGCCTATAACATTACCTGTAATCATTCCTTCTCCTTTCCTTCCTTTCTTTCTAAATCATTTCAATGATTTGATGCATTAATTAAAAGTAAAAATCATTCAGTGTTCGAAAAGTTTAACATCATTATGTTAATGTTTCATGTGCATGCTACCTTTTCCTTCTTTATCACCAAGCTATAGATAACTTTTTTTTTAATCTAAATTTGATCCAAACTTCTCTTCCAGTAAGCCTCTTATTAGGAAAACACTATGAATTCTAGATCAGTAGTAGTAGTAGCTGTTAAAGTTTATTGTGCAAGTTCACAGGGCTGTGTTTTTTTTGAACGTTCCT
>JAODJS010000013.1:29015107-29026905 GCA_027576325.1 Sciades assimilis | reverse complement strand
GTTGTGAATCTTTCTCTCCCCCCCCCCCCCCCCCAAGTCATAATGCTGATTTTATTTTTACTATTATTTGTCTGACTTGATTACAATCAACAAGAAAAAAAATCTGCTCAACAAATAGGCTGTGCAGCCTTTATTTGTCTGTCATTAACTTAAAAAAAAAAACACAGGGAGGAAAAATGTCATATTGGTGCATGACTTTATACTTGGATACGTGTAGAATTGTTAATGTTTGGATAAGTATAGAAAACCTCTTTGTGAAAGTACTTCTGTAATGCTGCTAGAAGAAAAAAAGTAGTAATTGAATGATACTTTAAAAGTCAGTCAGTGCAGGAATGTGTAATTTGGTACATGTTAGTTCTGAGGAGTTTCACCATGGCTGTGTGTGGGGCAGTGTAGTATTGGTGGTGTTTTTCTTTGCTGTATGTTTTAAGGTCAATCCCTTGCCAATGATCACATTAATTATATGATAATTGTTTTGTCATGCTGTTTTGTACTGTGACCATTAAATAACTAGGTCTCCATTAGGAGTGACCTGTCTTTTTAGCATTTCTACTAGACTGCCCTTTATAATGGTGAGTAGCACAGAAGGTGTTGTTTTTGGGGTGGAAACTGTTTTAAGACTGTAATTGGTCTGTTGTTTTTAGAGAGGAATTCAGTGTTTTGAGACAGTTTTGGTAAACAGTAAAAAGGGAGCTCGTATCACAGGGGTAACTATGGTTATTTCGAGCTATCTTGACTTTAAGTCATTCCATTAGAAAGAGTATGCATGAAAAGAAGCTATGACTGGTGTGTCTTTTTATAAGAGGAAACAAACAAATTGGTTGCATATTATACCCATATTATATTTTTCCTGTGTACTGCATAATATTTCCTATTTTGTTTGATTAGCTGAAAAATGTGCAATGAACATGTGTAATGGGATTCTTAAGCCACATCAGTTGCCTACTTGCTCCCCCTCCCTCTTTTCTCTCTTCTTTTCTCACTCGATCACCCTCCTTTCTCTCCATCTCCATTCGTGATCATAGTACTACAGAAGGCACAGGGAGGAGCTAAAGCAAGAGGGGGAGCGACCAATCAGGAACCACGAACACCTGTGTGCACATTCTGGGAAGCAGTTGACTGTTGCATGAGAGGCCACCTCACTCACTCACTCACTATACACGCACGTACGTGTGCATATATACATGTACATTCTTGCTTTCTTCCCATAGTTCTCTTGCTGTCACACAGTTAAGCTAGAACACTGGACCCACACCCACATACAAAAGAAATGAATTTCTAGCATTTAATTGGTGATAAATGGTAGTTGTATGCTACCAGGCTAGTCGAATGTACATGTAGGCATGCTTTCAGCTGGGTCATTTGACTAGTGTGACTCTCAGTGGGCTTGCTTGTTCAGGAGAGGAGAACTGCGAGAACAAGGGAAGAGGAGAGGGGGAGGGGGATAGGGATTGTAGGGGCGTTGTACAATGACACTTCCTCCAGGGCTTCCCTTCTTCGCCATTGTGGATTGTCTCAAAATGAGGACTGGAGCATTGGGTGTGGATAAAAGCAATTGGAAACAAGCAAGACATGTCTGTTCTATGCTTGTTTGTAGATGCTGGTGCTGTGATGGGGTTAAAATATGTGCTGCTGTCTGTTTAAGAAGGTTCTCCCCCTTGTTAACCCCTTCCCCATTTTTAACCATCTGTCCTGTTTTTTTTTAAGTGGGATGAATCCCTATATGCTGTGGATATTCTTTTGTTTAACCAGTTTTCACATACCACTAGCATGTAGCGTAGAAAAAATATTTGCATGAAGCTAGGTAAAAATGAGAATCTGTTGATAAATATTGCATAGAAGGATTGTGTATTACATTTTAGGTATTTTGTTAGTGTCCATACATCAGGGAAGTAGTGATGGCAAAGCAGAATTTTTCATTTCCTTAAAACTTTGGATTGTATGCAAGTGCCTGCTTAAACATACATTGCACATAGGCAAACACTACAATCATTGCAAATTTATAATCATTTGCTAGATCTTTAAGTCATGTAAAGTAGAACACTAGAGGTGATGTATGAATATAATGAGGAGGAAGCTGTTGTGGAAAAAAATTTGCTTTTCCATCTACAAAGAGGAACAGATCATCCTGGGGGGGTATTCATGACTTGAATATGTTTGCCATTTGCTCATTTCTAAGTTCTATCAGCCATATTGTTATAGGCATAAATGCATGATTTTTTTTTTTTTAAACCAAAATTGTCATTTCGCTAGTTAAAATTCCTGTTAATTTGTTCATGCTACCCCAAACATGGTGATCCACCTCCCTTCAGTATTTTGTAAAATGTAAGCACACAGACAAAGCAATGTGAAAGAAACGGGTGACCAAAGCAAGATTCAGAAAAGGCTTGTTGAAAATGGAAAAAAGGTGTTTTGTTTGTTTTTAAATAAAGAAAATGTTTATGTAAATTAATGGAGTTAACTTTTCTGTTTTTGTTCTCCTGTAAGTTAATTGATAAATCTTTGAGTTGTTACCTTTTTTGTTTTCAATATTGCCTATATTTTGCTCCAAGTAGGAAATTGGTGAAATACGTTTTATAGCTCAAAACACTGGTGACTTCTGAAATTTCAAAAATAAAATAAGGAAATTTATTGAATTTTAAAAATTGCTCTTGCTTACATTCCTGTAGCTATTACATTACATTATTCGTAATTCATTTTCACTTGGTGTAATTGTGCACATAGTAGAGACATTGTCAGAGGGTATGGTTCCCTAAAAGAGCAAAAAAAAAAAAAATCCTGTTGAATTTTTTTTTCTCCCCTCTGATGTAAGAACCTCAGCATCTTGCCCCCCCCCAGCTCTCTTTGTGCTGCTGCTGAACAGAGTTCTCTGAAAGCATAGACTCCATAAATACTTGCCAAGGAGGGAGAACGAAAACCCTGAACTTAAAATTCTTTAACTTGTATCTCTCAAACTGAAAAGCTGACAGTTTCACCATGTACCTACAGGCAAGAGAAAAGATGCCAGTGGCAGGAAGTACTTAAAAACTACAGTGACTGGGTAGAAGTCACTTTTTTTTTTTAATATATATACACATACATATTTTAATGCTTACCAGACAACACTAATTTGAAAAGTTCTGCATATTCAAACTTCATGTCCTATATGTCTTGTTATTCAAATTTCTTACCAAATGTATGCATGTTAATTAGCAAAGGCCCTCCTCCCATCTGAGGATGCCAACATCTGAGCCTAACAAATCAAACCAGCTACCATCCAAACATTCAACACAGAAAAATTTGGCTGTGCAGATAGCAAAAGTTAAAGGAAGTGACCTCTTGAAATACAATACAACTAAATGTGACAGTAGAATTTTGTAAGCTTTTACAGGAAGATATGGTTAAAATGATCCAAAATCTAAACCCAACATGATTTCTAGGTTAATTTGTTAGGTTCAGAACATATATCTTTAATGTAGATACCACACCATGCACTTTTCTTTTTGCACCCTCTGTTGCTTTTGGAAATTTGTCCTCAATGTAGTACGATTGACTGACTGATTTAAATGCTCTCTCTATTGTATAGAAAGTGAGCGAGAGCTTGTGTGATTTATACTTATCAAATAGGCACATTGGTGTGGAATACTTTTTTGTTTGAGCAGGCAATTTGTCCCATCATAGACTAAGTTTAGTGGTCTGCACGTACGTAGAAGTTGGTGGTGTGGTCAAATTTGACATCAAATTGCTAAACATTAATTCTCATGTTTTTGGAATTCAGAGAGTAGTCGGACCAGTTAGTGTCCTTGCAGGAGTTTGTCCTGAAGACGTACTCCAATTTAGTTGACGTCCTCATGTTTTCAGAACCCTAGATTGGAGTATTGCTGTGTCTGAAATCACTCACTCATTCACTACTCCCTACTTGCTATCTAGGGAATTCTATATTGAGGACTATATATTGAGTTCATTAGTAAAATTGGAGGGGGGGACACTTTCAGACACTACACCGCATCATTATTCATGTCATTACTGTCGCACAATTAAAATGTGCCAGATCAGTCGGCTGGTGGATTTTCATCACGCAGTGCATGATGGTATATATTGTTTGGTTAGTGACCATCAGTTCTACACAACTTTTCACAATGCATTGTGGGATACTATGAGTCCACTATATAGGGTGTAATAATTCTCACGATATATTCGGACAGCACTACAAAATGGCGAACTCTCTATATAGTCCACTATATAGTGAGTTGTGAGTGATTTTGGACACAGCATATGTCTTCAGTGCAAACTCATGCAAGGATACTCTACTTGGTCCAACTGCTCTCCAATGGGTTCCAAAAACATGAGAATGTCGACTAACACACACTATATATTTTGCTCACCACAAAATCCAACCTGCATCTGACTCTTAACAGGTAATTAAAATTATGTATTTGATGCTGGCTAGATTAGCGAAGCTGACTGCATACTGGAACTGGAGCTTTTGTTCACAGACAAAGTCAGTCAGGAGAAAAGTTTGTAAACCATCTGGTTTGAACACGCCTCAGGTGTCTTTGTGGTGCATGGTGGTTGATATCGAGACAATTCAAATGTAGTCTGTGTCCACCTATCTCAACATTTTTACTTTGCATTTCTCTTAACACTCACTGTTCTGTTTCAATATCTCTGGTTCACTTTTTCTGTATTGTGTTTTGAGCATGACGCCATATTACAGTGCCAAAATTTTATCTTTGAAAAATGCTACAAAAAGCAACGTACTGCATTATACATTGTGTTGAGCATGAATAGTGCATGAATCAGGCCACATATGGCTGTAACCATGCTTTTCAAGTAAATGCAAACAAATTTGTTTGGTGCTGTGACCCTATAATAGCGTCTAGATTTGTATGACGTGAAATGATCAAAGCCAAGTCAGTCGTGTAGCTTTACAAATATACTGTCACAGTCTAACAGCCTTATTGTTAGCAATGAATTGCTGTGCATGTGTGTGTATGCTCTGATTGCAACAAATAGTACAGTATAATTCAAATAAGAAATTTCAATATTATGCATGCATAAGTTCATCACCAGTGCAATTTGCATGCATACAGTTTGTGTTCCCTAGAACTTTCCCTTATAACTTCAAGTGAAGGGTGTACAAGGGTGTGGTTATTTTTTTAATATAAAGAGTTTTATCTCCTCTAATACTGATTTGAAATGTATGTGCAACTGAAAAATATACCTCCTCTGTCTGAGATGAGATATAATAGAAGTACATGGATTTAAATTGGCACATGTAAGATGGTGGACTGATCACCAGAAATGAACTGATTCGTAGAAGATGGCTGCTAATGTGAAGTGTGTCTCCATTCACACTGAACTAAAAATATAGCTCCATGCAGATTTAGTTTTTGCATTGTGAGCATACTGTTGACTCTTGATGAAACCAAGTGTGATAAGTCTTGAGGAAAAGATGGTTTTCGAGACATAGCTTGAGTATTCATGATGGACACATGAAAGGTAGAAGGGCAAATTAATTATTTAATCTTGTTGGAGACTTGCTTTTTTTTTTTGCTTACTTTGACATGTGGATTACACATTGAGGAAAAAGGTAATAGTACATTTTCAGATGTTAATAAGAGTACCCTTAAGACTATTTGTTGAGTATAGTTTAGTTAGATGCTTTTGAACATGTAGCACCTTTTTTTTTTTTTTTAATTTACTTGGACCTTAAGAGACCGTTTTTAGGGATTGGACCTCCTTTATGAACGTTGTATCTTGGGGAAACAATACATGAATCTGGTATAGTACCTTCTAAGTAAGTGTGTGGAGTTTGATTTTTGAATTGTGGTAGATTTATTTATTTTTAAGTCAGGTGCATTTTTGTCATTCCTCCACTTTATTGGAATGAACTGGGTTGTCTGTTACATGGGTTAAAAAAAAATCTGCCTTGATCTATTATCATGGATGTATGACATTTCACGTCATACATTCAATATAGCGTAATTCTATGCGATAGGTTCAGTTTAAAGGGCAATATTCCAGGTAAAAGGGAGGTGAAACTAAATGAAACAGCAATATGTGAATTGTGTGGATGCTTATTGATTTATTTATGGGGGGGGTTAGCATATGATCAGTTTGTAGGTATATGATCTGCTTTGTGTGCCAAGGAAATGTTAAACTTGATCAACTGACTGTTAAACTTCAATTACATTTTTTTTTTGTCTTGTCTGTATTCGTCATGGTATATTAAAATCTGAGTTAAAATTTGGTTGTGTGCAGTCGTCAGTGTTGTGGAATGCTTTGAGTGTTCTTTAAGAAAATCTAAGTACAAGACTGATACAAGTTACTTTTTGCAAGTTACTGTTGTAGCTATGAAAGCTTTAATCTCATGATTTAAGTAATTTATTAGATTTTAAATATACATGGTAGTTTCAGAAAATATTTTAGTTCAGATATTTGTGTTCTCTTACACTTTAAAATGTTACTGTTTTACATAAGTAGCAATACTTTCATAGGACACCATAGGACCACGTAACGCCAACGGAAAGTGGGTATTTTTCTTCCTTCAGCAGTTCTTCTCTTTGCCTTTACATCTTTGCAGTACCCTCCCACTCAGCCTCAATCAGTTAAAATGGAGCCCTTGTGTCACATGGCTTCCAAACAGGCATGTGCTGGTCTGATCATACTACGTCCTGCTTCTGCGCGCGCACACACACACTTGATCATGCTAAAGCCACAGAGAGAGGGGGAAGGGCCAGCAAACCTCCTCCACCTCCGACAACTCTCCCTCCTCCATACCAAATCCTATATGAAATCATCTCACATGATCACTGCATGAGCTGAAAACATGGCGCCTGCTAAGTTGTATGACCATTTTGGATGTGCATCGGAATTTGATGGCCATACTGTGGTGCTTGGAGAACAGGATTGAGAAATATTTTGCTACCTACAAAATATAAATTCTGACATTTTATAGTCTGTATTACAAATTGTAGCCTATATTTAAATAATGTATTTCAGTTTTAAGTAAAAAAAAATAATTGTCATCTGCTTTTTACACCCAGATTCTCAAGTTGACCAAAGGAAGATTTAAGTAATGTTACCCTGTGAGCTCAAGCCCCTGATTTTTGTTGTGCGGGGTGTATATGTGGGTTTGTTTGTTTTTTGTCTGTTTTTAAATATATAAACCAGATCAGAAACTTTCACCAAAATACATGTCACAACCATGTTCTCGGACCTGGTTCAACCAGTGTATCCTGAGCAGACACATTGCCAGACAGAGCTACACAATGAGCTTTAACATGGGGGAGCTGTAATATGAGCATTCAAAAAGTTGTTGTTCGGGTGCTGTAGAGGAAGATGGATTGGTGCTCCTCAGCAGTCAGCTACAGATGAATTGAAGAACCCCCATGTTCTCAGCACTGGGTGTTTACTTGACACTGTTAAGACTGTTTTACTTCCCCTTAAATTCAAATTGACAAGGGGAAAAAGAGGGGATTTAAAGACTTCAGAGGTTTGCATGGTACATTATATTAGTTTCTTAAGATATACATGCATCTGTATGTTTTATGGATATTTTTGTGTATGATACAGGTACTAGTTATTCCTTAATACTTAAGTTTTGTTGTGCTCAAAAAGAGTTTTTTTTTTTTTAAATGCAAGTCGGCCTGTGCTGTTTGTGTTTGGTGAGAATTATTAAGGGTCTGTAACTTAGTTACTTCAGACAAAATATAAAGTGGACGGAGATGTTTGAGTCTTTTAAAGTATTACTTTTCCATGTTACCCTTATTGTAAGCAGAATGTAATGATCAAGTTAAAGATTCTCAAGTGGTGATTTATACTTCTGTGATTTTTTTTTTTTAATTGTATTTTTAAAAGCAAGTTCTGTGGCTTGAGTATCAATTTCTCATATTTTAATGATCCTCACTTTGTGGAGTTTCACATCTTAAACTATTCAGAAGAGGGAAAATAGCTGTGTAAAATCTTTAAAGAATGTGAAAGTCTGAATTTAACCATTATTTCTGCCATCTAGAATATTTAAAATGAATAAATCCTTCTATTCCAGAATATTTTGTTGGTATTGTGTGATTTAATCACTTGGTATCAGGAACGTTGTTCTTGCATTTCTTTGGTTTTTGTGAAACTAAATGCCTTCATCATTTTCCTTTTGGTAAATAAGTTTCATGAATGTTTTACTGTGAAAATAACCTTGTTTTCATGCTCTTACACATTTATCTAAGAATATGTTGGGCAGTTCTGTCAGCTTTGTAAGACTTTTTTTTGGAAGGAAGGTGGGGGTGAAAGATTTTAATTTAAGGTCTTAATATGGGCTACTTTGGAGGAGATTTAATCAGAACCCCCCATATTTAAATGCCTTGAGTTTTGATTGTTCTTGCTCATTGAGTCTTCACGGTGAGGCTGTAACACTGGGTTACCCTATTGCTGCTTTGGAGAACCTTTTTTCAAATGGTTAGTGGTGATTAGCCCATTTTAATGACGAGCAGACGATTGTATTTTCCCCCCCGAAACCAAACAAGCCATAACCCCAGATTTGCCTAAAAAACACTGCAGCCAATTCGCTTGAACCCTTAACTGCTTGCTTTTGAAAACATGCGCCCATTTGTGCTGTACTTGTGACGTTTGTAAGGAATCACTTGGCTTTAGAGAGCACAGAATTCGTAGGGGTGTTTGGGACGTTTCCAAATGGCTTAATAATCATTCAGATCTACGTTACAGTTAGAAGTTCCTTAATATACGAGACTGGAGTAATGGCGTCTTATTTTGTGCATTAGTATATGGAGCATGGATGCACATGTTTCTATAGCGCTCTGCTTTTCCCCTTCCGCCCCCCCCCTCTCTGTGGCGGGAGTGGGCTGGCCCGTGAGTGCGCGCGCCGCCTCTTTCACGCTGCTGTAGTATTCTCGAGTAGCTCTGTGACTTTATGAATGAAGGCAGGTCTCCCCTTCTCATCTCTGCCTGCACAGCGCTGCGTGAACGGTGAAGCATTGCAGAGACACGGGATTAAATAGCACATTTAATTCTTGGGCTTTTTTTTTAATTATAGCACTCGATGCTGTCTCGTTGCATTTTTCATGCACTTTTAAAATCCTCTCGATTGAGCATAAATCGAGCAGTGATGACTAATGAGACAATCCTGCAGTGTGATATTGAAACATGGAACGACTAATGTACTAAACAAATCTGATCCTAGCACAGTAGTAGTAGAGGTGTCTTTCGATACCCTATTCTTGTGCCGGTGTACCATGTTTTTACTATTGATTCGTTAGAAACACCTTTCAATCATAATGCAATATAGCAGCATTCACATTTTTTTTTTAACAAAAGGATGACCTGCCCACATTCATATATGGAATGTCATGACAGCAGTTCTGACGTGATTTGCTAAACAAAGTCCTCATGGTGTATGTGCTTGGAATAGTAGGTTGCGCGCGCACACGCATGTGAGCGCGCTTCATTGTGGGTAATTGGGCGTTGTCAGGAGAATATGGCTGCTTAACTCTCTAAAATGGCTGAGTGGGAAATTCGCTTGTTGTCAGTCACAGCTTGCAAAACCACTGGGCAGAACAGATAATGGATTAAACTGAGGAAGACAGCTTGACCATTTATCCCAATGTGGTTCATGGTCAAGGCTGTTTACTCAAATGATGGGTTAATTTGAATTCATATGGCTTTTTTTTAAGTTACCTTAAGTAGGCCTGCTATCTAAAAAATGTTTAGCTAAATACACATGCTCCACTTAGAGCTATTCCTAAATACATTTGATACGATGTTCCCTCGCAAACAGCCTGCATCTAATAAACACCTTTCAATCAAGACGCATGTAGAAACAATATTTTTGGTCACGTGGATCACTTTTTTTTTTATAAATTGCATTTGATACATTTCCTCACTGTAATGAATGAAAAAAAAATCAAAAGGCACCGTATTCTACTGTTTTACTCGTGATCACTGCATTATCTTAAACTTGAGCAACTTTAAAGGCGGCTAAGCCCCGCCCACTTTCCCACAACCGTATGGTGTGACGCTATATATCCCGGATATGTTTTTTCTATTATAAATGGAAGCTATTCTGATTTTCTCTTAGCTATTTCGGTGTATGTAACATGCCCTTTTCTTTTAGAAACCGTGAATCCACTTACTAGAGTGAAAATGCATAATATTTTAAAGTTCTCATCATTTCTCTCCCCCGCCCCTTCAAATCTGTTTCTATATGACTTGCATTCACGAAATAATTGAGAAAAACATGATTCATATTCCTAATCAAAAGTTAAACAGGAATTTCTGTAAATGTTTAGAATTGTTGGATTTGTTTCATTTTATACTGAAAATGGTGGAAAATAGTTTAACAGCTTGCAATCTTTTTTTTTTTTTTTTTTATTATATTCCAATAAACTTTTTCTGTTTTCCTAAAAGTAAAATCTTCCTCGTGGGTGTATTCACGGTGAAATAAACATTTTGAATCAAATATCAGCTGAAGACTAGATTTTTCTTTTTC
This sequence comes from Sciades assimilis, assembly GCA_027576325.1. Classification (NCBI taxonomy): domain Eukaryota; kingdom Metazoa; phylum Chordata; class Actinopteri; order Siluriformes; family Ariidae; genus Sciades; species Sciades assimilis. The sequence goes on along the minus strand of JAODJS010000013.1, from coordinate 29,016,425 downwards.
TTGTCTTATTAGAAGCCTCGTTTGGCGAACTGTGTGTGTGTGTGTGTGTGTGTGGACACTATTGTGTACCTGTAGTGTCTTGCTTTTAAGGATGAGCACTAACCTACTTGCTTAAAACCTATCAGTAACGACTTATTTTAAACTGCAAGTAATGTTTTCATTTTAAAAGTAAAGTTGTATTAACAGGGATGTGAATAAGCCCATAGTCCAAGCTGTCACAAAGACGAGGGCGAGTGGTGTGGTTTGTTCTTGCCCGCCCCCTCCCTCTTTGAGGCAAGTGATTCATGTGGGCAAAAAATTACTTTGTGTTACTATTGGTAACATCAGTCACTAATGCCAATTTATATATGGTAAATGAAATGAGTTAATTGGTGGCGACGTTAGTCTTCAGCTAGTTGCTCGGGGGCAGAACGAAAATCTGCTCTGGCTGATTGGCCAGATTGTTGGTGCATCAAAAGAATTTAGATTAATATTCCTCCAAGAGCTTTAAAAAAAAAAAATATATATATATATATATATATGGAGGCACATCAGTTAATGCTGGTGGATGGTTAGTAATCTACTAGTAAAGGGTTTTAGAATTACTGATATTATGGCTTGTTTATGTATGCTAAGTGTACAAAAGCAAATGCTTAAAACCTGATTAAAAAAAAACCCTCAAAACTTGCAAGTGGTTAAAGCTATTCTCTTCTACAATTGAACGCACCTGAGTAATGTTCCAGTGAAGATGAGTTGGGGGGGCTTGTTGGGAACCCAAAGCGCACTGTTACCTACAGCCTGCATAGTGCATTATGGGTACTGATTCCATGAGCTAGTTTGGATGCTAAACTATTGCAATATATAGGCTACTGTGTAATTTCATGAGTGTGCTGTATATTTGGAATTATAGGCTACAGCAGGGGTCGGCAACCCTAGGCACGCGTGCCACACCTGGCACGCCGGGGAATTTTCCAGTGGCACACTGACGATGACGCACAAACCTAATTAATTCAACAGATTAAAAATGTCCGAATGTCATCTTGTACTGTCATTGGCTGTTGCATGGCGAGCCTGCTCTTTTAGCATGACTACACAACAATATAGCGGCCCCCTCCCAGTGTTGCCAGATATTTCTGACGTTTTCCATCCCAAAATATGTTCAAAACCCGCCAAAATGCACTTAAAACCGCCCAATCTGGCAACACTTCCCCTCCCCATATTTCTCATGAGACGGGCCCGCTCGAGGCAGCAGTTGCGCTAAGATGGCAAAGAAGCCGAGAGTTCGGGCTTTCCTCTCCTCGTGGACCAAAGAATATGGGTCCGTTTCTCAGAGGGACCG
>JAODJS010000013.1:23487172-23502813 GCA_027576325.1 Sciades assimilis | reverse complement strand
GTTGTAGCAGCCGTAATAGACTGAGTTGTTTCTGCAGTACGAGCACAAGCCTGTAGTCCGCCGTTGTTGTTATGACTCGTCTAGCGGTGGCGGCTGAGGTTAAAGGTTAGAGAGGCAGGGCTTATACGTCATCATTTCTGAAAATATCCGCTTCGCCGTCCAGACGCCGCCGGGCTATCCGATGTTTTAGGATTTTCCCACTCTGGGATGCGTTTTCAAAAAATACCGGTTTCACACCTCGAAAAAAACCGGACCCCTCTGGACGCGAGGCCGAAACGATAAAGTTTTTATGCGTAATCGTCAAAAACGTACTCGTGTGGACGGGGCCTAACAGACAAAGCAGATTTTTGCTCTATCAGGGTTCTGATGCCTATAATACAGTGAGTTTAACTTTCCGCTTGTTTGCTGGTAATTAGTCAAACCTGAAAAACAGTGAACAGTGAAGACAGAAGTATTCAGTGCTACATCCTCATATGAACGAACATTGAACATTACCTTCCTAACTCTAAGGAGCAAATCCACCCAAAAGGATTTGTATATTAAGCTTTATAATTATGTGATCTTTACTGGCATCCAACATTTAGTTTTGTGTTCAAATTATTTCATGGTTTTCGATATTATGCACAATGCAGTCCAGCTAGCACCTGATAGTGGGGCAGTGGGATTTTGCACTTTTTCATGGCTACACTTCCACTTTAGTCTGGCCCACTCTTTGACCCCCTGTACACTTTGTTCAAACAGCATTCTAAAATTTCACCTGACCATTCTTGTTATAAGTTTCTCTTAGATTAAACACAATTGGAAGTGCACTAACAATGTCCCCATGTGACACTACCACAAATTTCTTACAGAAATAATAAAAATACTGTAATCAACCAACAAATTGGCACCAGAAAACTTTAGTACAAATTATGAGTTTGCAAGTGATAGATCATGTTGGATTGGAGAACTTGCAAACAAGATGTAAAAAAACAATGAAACCAATGGACAAATTAAAAAACAAAAAAGAACATGTACCAAAGTGCATAAAAGAGGAACATCTGGGATAAAATAGGAACTGCTCCTGACTCGGGGAAAATCGTGTGCATACAAGCATGCATGACTCACAGACAGTGGGCACTAGTAAAGAATGTACTTGTTATATACCTTTTTGATGAAAATACATTGTTTTTTTTTAAACAATGTATAAAAAGTATACTTAAAAAGTATACTTTTTTATTTCATATATATTTTCCTTATGCGGAGTCTTGCCAACATGCTCCAAAATTATTGGCAACTTTGGTAAATGTTTATGAAAAATGTTTTTGTGGTTAATTTGCTTAAGTTCATGCTGGAAATATGAGGAAAAAGGTAACCTTTAAATGAAGTAAATTTATGGCACTCCAGCATTTAGGACAGGAGTCTTCTCCTATAATGCCTGATGAGATTGGAGAATATAGAGTAAGGAATCTGAGACACTCTGCAATAAAATCTTCAATCTCTCCTGATCCTCCAGGGTCCTCAGTCCTCTCTTGTGAAGTCTATTTTTCAGCTCACTCCATGGATATTATTTAGTGTGTTTCAGACCAGAGACTGGACCTTAAAGGAAAACTCCGGAGTGAAATGCTTTTAAAGTCTATTTCCGCATCATTGGGAATGCATGCGTTGAGTTGCTATCACAATCACGTCAATCGGATGTGTTTTGAGAAAATTTGTTTTTTGTGATTTCAACCAGAGAGCGCTAACATGGCAGTGGCCAGGGCATGTCTTTTTGCCGATACAAAATGCTGGTTTTAAAACCATTGCAAAGCTCAAAATAACATGACAGCTCTGTGGAAGTGAGTAGAGGGTTCCTAGAAACAAAACGAGGTGTGTCTGGCTCTAAAAGTGCATGGACAGAGTGTGTAGAATAGTAAATATAAAGCCAGCGACCTTACCTGCAGCCGGGCTCCCTCAGACGCCATCTTCAGTGGACAGTCCGTAAAAGTCGAGTGCCGAATGCAGAGCCCATTGTGCAGGATAACCATTTATAGCTACATTTCATGTTATGGAACGTCTATAACAAGTTATTCCTGTTATCACTTACATTCCAGAAGCTACAGTGGACACAGTCTACACACCCCCATTAAAAATCAGGTTTTTGTGATGTTAAAAAACAAACAAACCAGAAACCAAGATACGTCATGTCAGATCTTTCTCCATATTTTATGTTATACAGCAGAACAAAATTCAAATGAAATACCAACAGGAACTTTTCAGGAATAAAAGAAAAACCTGGCTGCACAAGTTATTGATGATACAACATTGGAAAATGGTCAGAGATGATATATTGCATCTTAGTTTCATTTTTTTAACATCACAAAAACATGCAGTTTTAACAGAAGTGTGTAAACTTTTATATCCACTGTATAAACAGTTGTTCCCTCACCCGTCTCTCTTTTTCTCTCTCCCTTGAAGTTAAAGATTCAAGATTGCTTATTGTCACTGACTGTTCAGTGAAATTTACATTGTAAATCACCATGTTAAAATGCCATATACAATATACAATTAAAAAAACAACAACACAAGTTAAAAAAAAAAAATTAAGGTAGAATGTGCATAGTAGTGCAACAAGAGTCATTTCCAGCCTCCCCCCTCACTAGGTGGGAAAAACTGTGTGCGCCACTGGAAGGGGGGGTATGGCAGCGGGCAGGAGGGGTATGTGTGAGTGCAGTGCCTGCCTGCAGTGAGGGGGTGAGTATGTAGGTGCTGCTGTTGGAGGAGTCAGAGCGTGAGTCACTGCAGGGGCGTGAGGAGTGTGAGGTCTGTGTGTGGGGCTGAGGGGAGTGATGGCTCTGACAGCTTTGGGAAAGAAACTCTCCCTCAGTCTGTTAGTGGTGGTCCGTATGCTCCTGTACCGCTTTCCTGATGGAAGCAAATAGTCTGTGGCCTGGGTGGCTGGGGTCCCTGGCAATGGATCTTGCTCTCTTCTTGACCTGGCCTGCATATATGGAGTCCAGATCTGGAAGGGGGCAGCCCACAATGCCCTGTGCTGTTCTTACCACCCGGGCCAGTTGTTTCCTCTCCAGTGCCATGCAGCTGCCATCCCACACTGTCACACTAAGGCAGAGGATGCTTTTGATTGTAGCTCGGTAAAAGTTCATGAGCAGCTGGGAGGAGAGTCCAGCCCGTTTCAGTTTCCTGAGGAAGAAGAGCCTTTGTTGTGCCTTCTTCACCAGGTGGGAGGTGTTGGTGGACCAGGAAAGGTCAGATGTAATGTGGAGGCCCAGGAACTTGATGTTGTCCACACGCTTCACTTCTTCTCCGTCTATGAGGAGGGGCGTGTGATCCGTCTTCCTGGACCTCCTGAAGTCCACGATGACCTCCTTGGTCTTTCCTGTGTTCAGCACCAGGTTGTTGGCTGAACACCACTGGGTGAGCTGCTGGATCTCCTCTCTGTAGTGGGTCTCACTATTGTCCGATATGAGACCCACTACAGTGGTGTTGTCCGCGAACTTCACGACTGTGTTCGTGGGGTGGATGGCAGCACAGTCATGTGTGAACAGGGTGAAAAGGGCTGGGCTGAGCACACAACCCTGCGGCGTGCCTGTGCTGAGGACCAGAGGGGACGATGTTACCTTGCCTATTCTCACCACCTGAGGCCTGTTGGTGAGAAAGTCTCTGATCCAGTGGCACAGTGACACAGGCAGTCCCACCTCACATAGTTTCAGCGCCAGCTTGTCTGGAATGACGGTGTTAAATGCTGAACTGATGTTATTTGACAGGACTTGAATTTGAATTATGGTCTTCATGGATGACTTCAGAGCCTTCATGGATGACATGAATATTACAGCAAAGTCTGTTTCTGAAGGAAGATGGATGCTGGAGGACATTGTCAGACTGATGACATGGTCAAAGATGAAGTTTAAGCTATCCAAGTCTCGCAGCCTGGTTTTAAAGAAAGACAAAGTTCAGGACCGCTTCAGATTCAGGATAGACAGTGAAGACATTCTGACAGTTGCCAGTGCTTTTCAATGCTGGACCTCATCATTGTTATGCTCAACCATCTGTTCGCTGCCGTACTGCTGAGGCCATGCCCCCGTCCTGATGCCAAATGTTTAAGCATGAGCTTTGCTTTTCTTGAGGCCCAGGCAACAGGAGCTAAAACTCCTTTTGTGATTTCTGGAGCATAGTGGATATCATGTTTGACTAACATGTGAAAGGGCCCTGGTTCGAAACCAGGCAGAACAGTGCTTGTTTTCTTGGACTGAGAACTGAATAAACATCAAGCTGTCATCTCCACTCAGCCCGTGACTTTTGGAACAACCTGAAAAACCTTCAGGTATTTTCTGCTCTGTCGTGGTTATCCCTTTCCCCTTCTAAGCGAATGGAGGCTCCTGAGAAACCTGGCAGGTCCGTGCTTTGATTTCATAAATGCCCAGGGGTCTTAAAATCGGGTACTCTCGAAACAGCCAGAAAGAGCGACCCTTGTCAGGACAGGACAACTTTTGGTAGATTAGCGGTTGTCATGTTCTCCTCCATGCAAATGGTCATCAGGACAAAACCTGCTTGGAATGGTTTCCCTGCCTTTCTGGTTTTCCATTAAGGGAGATAACAGCTGCTGTAAACAAACAAACAAACAAACAGGCATTCTCTACATTTCCACTGGCTGTGGAAGCACAGAAATTGCAATTCATCATAAGGAGGTGGTGTCCTCAAATACAATGTCCTTCCTCATTTATGTAGCGGTGTCAAGTCAACAGGGCTGCACACAGCATCAGAACTCAGTAAAATGGCACTGGCTTTCGATCATGTATCAACAACTATTTGCTTTAGACCAGCCAACATGTAGACACTTTTGCTTGTTAAATCTAAAACAGTGACTGTACAGTTTCCCATTTGTGAAAAAAGTAGTATGTCGCCAACGAAAGAAAATCATGCTCATGTACTTCACATTTTTTTACAGGACAAGTTGGGCCAGGTGAAAACCAACATCATTCAGCCCTGTGAACAGCTACTGACACTGCTAGTGGAAAGCAGAAGGAGCAGGCCTCAGTCACGTCCAAACAAGGTAGTGACAGGCAACGGAGTCCTTCCCAGTGTTTTGTCACAGTGCCTTTCATTGCAGCAAGGAAACACTGGCATGAAAGGACATGCCTTGGCCAAGAGTCAAACCCAGGTCACCCGCTTGGAAGGCGGCTACGCTAACCACAATCCAGTGTACCTACACAGTGCTTAAGTCTGATTGCTTCTAGTGTTGTGGCCCAGGCAACAGCAAATCGCCCTGCTTGCTGCAGTTTCTGTAGTATAGTGATTATCACATTCGTCTCACATGTGAAAGAATCCTGGTTCAGAAACAGTGCTTGATTTCTTGGACTGAGAAGTGAATAAACATTGCACTGCCATTGCTACTCTGTCTGTGACTTTTGGGACAACCTGAAAAAACCTTCAGGTATTTTTTCCCCTGTCCCCAAAACCCAATCAACTTACCTAACTGGGAATCATATTAAACCAATCGTGTTGCTGCACTAATGCAAGCACACAGATGTTTTCTATCCCAGTGGCCACTGAAAGTGCAGTCATGTTATGTTTCTCTCCTCATTCATTTAAAGAGGGACTTGATCTTATATTCAATCTATTTTTTCTCCCCAACTCCATCTGCTGCCATCTGTTGGTTACACAATGCTCTACAATTACCAGGAGAGATGGAAACAGTTTCAAAGAACTTCCTGTTTCTCCAGTGAACAAAAATATAAATGCAACACCGAAGATTTAGAAACATTTTATGAACCTATGGTTTAATCTCGTGTTGTAGAACTCGAGACTGATCTCAAGACCACTTTTTGAAGGTTTTGGTCACGTCTCGGAATTGACCACATTTTTACTCAATCTTGTCTTGGTCTCAGACATGGAGGACTCGAGATTTTATCTCAAGACCGGGCAAGACCACAACTGTGGGGATTTCACTAAAATTCCTGTGCACTGTCTGATGTATTTGTGAACATCGTTATTGTGATTGGATGGAAAGTTTCCTGCTTCAAATGCGACCAATAACGTGACTCATTGCAATGAGTTTGGACAAGGAAACACATCGCAAACTGTAATGGGGAAGAAAAAAAAATAGGTACCCTATAGGTACATGTGACTACTGTTTATAAATAAAATAGTTTTCTGATGCCATGTCCATCCAGTAAATATAGCATATCTACATGTGATCAATTCTACTCGCCTCATCTCTTGCAAGCATCACCAAGCTGTGAGCAGCGTCAGGGCTCGGAGTGTTTCGGTTACCATGTTTTGTTTCGTGTCTTTTGTTCTAAATGCAGTGCTGTGAACTCGATCTATTTTCAAAACCGTATGAAATCACTTGTTCATGAATTGTCTTCAAAGCATTATTTAGAACTAATGAGCACATTTTGTTTCACAAGTGGAGTGTAAAGACTCTGAAATAAAAAATACAATTAAAAAATTAAAGCCAATAGCAGAAGTTTGATATCGGCTTCTCAATCCTCGGCTTCTCAATCTATCTGCCAAAAAGCTCAAAAAACTTACAAAACCTTTCATTTAACCTTTCAGAAGGACCAAACAAAAGCCGTGATAATCAAAAAGGTAAATTTTCTTCAAATGAACACCACTTACTCGATATCGAATCAGTAGCCTTGGTGAACCACGAGGTGAATTTCGTTTATCTTTTTATCTGCCGATTATCTTACGACACTACGAAGTTATAACGAGGTTTCTCTTATTCCGTTTCTGGTTCTGAAGTTTATCAAGAAGTAGAACGGGTAATCGAACTGGATCAGGATAAGTGCTGATTGGTTATGAAGTTTTGTTATTGTTACACTCATTCTTACAACACGATGACATAGTGGATGACAAAAACAAACAAACAGTGGATTATACACTGAGCTGCAGAGCAGGAGTGCGTATGAGCCAGATGTTGGTGTGCATTTTTAATGCGTGTATGAGTGTGAAACACACGCGCCATCTGGACTTGTTCATCTACAGGACATGATTCCAACATGTAGATGGTCAGACTTTTCCCAGCGGATGGTGATGTGGGTCCATCCTGGACACAGAGGAACTCATTATTATTATTATTATTACTACGACTCATTACTCGTGTTTTGTTCTTCCTGTCGTGTCCTTGTCTGGCTGAACTTCACTCACAGGTGGCACAGCTGTAGGACGCACTGCATCAGTTGTAGCCGGGAGTTCTTTTGCAGCTGAAACTGGAACCACAACTGGACTGCTGTCCCCAACTGGAGCTGTCTCAACAGCTGGGACGCTTTCCAGCGCTCGCTCAGCTGAAGGAACGAAAACACATCACAGCTCATTCATTTCAATGAAAAAAACATTATCGGTATCAATTATACTATGTACATGCAGTCAGATTCAGAAGTATTGGCATCCTTGGTAAAGATGGGTCAGAAAGGTTTTATATATAAAGAGAATAAAAAAGCTTTAAAAAATTAAGCTTTTTAGAGGCACAGATTTTAACTTATCCATGTATGAAAGCAGTAACATCATACATAAATCACACCTGGATCCTAGAGCAGGCTATAAACTAGTATTAAAAATGCAGAAATAGTGTTGGGAACAGCGTTTTCCTGTCTTTTTTATGGTTTGTACTGTCTTACCATCAGCTCGATGCAGAAAGTTGACGAAAGCGTAGCCGCGTGAGGAGAAGGTCTTCTTGTCCCTGCACATGTGGACAGAGTGAATGGGTCCTGCACGGCTCACCATCTCCACCAACATCATCTCGGTGACATCAGGGTGCAGATCACCCACATACAGTGAGGTCATTGTGGAGTTTGAGTTCATTTTACTGAGAGAGAGAGATCAGACTTTCAGTGGTGGAGAAAAGCAAGGAGACCAACTGAATGATGGACAGAACATTGTCAGCATCGACACGGTAACCTCCTGTTTTAAACAGACAAAGCTGAGGATAAGTACACTAAAATGCATTTCTCGATGGAGACTGGAGGAATCGTAAAACGTAAGGACCTAAAGGCTGAAGGTGGGTTTCCCAAAAGCATCGCAGCAAAAAGATTATTGTTAAATGGTAGAGCAAGCAGCACAATGAACACACTCTCTCTCTCTCTCTCTCCTAGAATGTCTCAGCATGAAGAGGCTTTTGGGAAACCCAGCCCTGATCAGTATGAAGGTAAAGAAGAAGGAATGAGAATAGACAGTTATGAGATTAGTGTGTATCGTGTTAAACTATTAAAACTTAAAAAAAAAAATACAAATCACTCAGTTAGTACAAGGTGACTCACTACGAAGGAGAAGATTAACCCGCTGATAGTCGCTGATGAATTGCTGATGATCACTGGAAACTCGTTGTTCCTCGCTGTGAAGGTTTGTGTCGCTCTGAAGCTCTGTGTGGATGTGTGGCCCTTATATAGCTGCAGATTTTCAAACATAACTAATTAAACTGTTTTCATTTAAAATAATTAAAATAATTAAACTGTCTGAATCATGTGACCTGGGTTTTCCCCTAAACTTTAGAGGAAAACCCAGGTCATGTGACCAGGTGACATCAGCTCCCTGAGAGAGAGAGAGAGAGAGAGAGCATCCTGAGCGCTCTGTGTTGTTCAGCAGCCCATTCAGTGTTCTGTGTGTGTGGCTTTACATCTTCTCTCCCGGACCGAGAGCTCATAGGCTCGTCAGAGTGAAGCCATCTGGCCGCCATCTTACCCCTCACATCGCCTGGATTTGGTTTGTGTTAAACCATCATATCCCATCAAACTGGCCCCAACACAAGTTTCTCCTGACCCCCCTTTACCTCCTCTTATTTTCTCAGCTTTACCCCATTCCTTACAGATCTTTATAGCGCTCCCCTTCACTGTTATTGTTTTTTTCCCTTGTTTTCCAGTTCAGTCTCTGGTCATTAACATGTTTCTTTATATGCCTTTTTATTTGGGAGACTTTGCAACTGATGTCTGTCTGTTAAAACACTTTGATCACCAGCCGCGCACGTTATGGCACGAGATCTGGTTAAGCCGTGGGCTGCGCGCGCGCTCTCTCTTTTATTCCCTTCAGACAGAATTCAGAGACGGTCAGAGCGAGTTCTGTGCAGTGGATATTGAGGAAAGCGTGTTGCTTTTGGTAAATTGATGTTAGCAGGTGTGTTGTTGGTAATCAAAGTGTTTTCGCAGACAGACGTCAGTTCCAAAGTCTTCCAAATAAAAAGGCATATAAAGAAACATGTTAATATTTATGATAGGCTATTTAAAAATGACTTTGATCAGAATTCGTAAATCGAGTGGAAGTTGGGGCGGAGACTCAGATTACTGTCTGGTTGGCGCGAGCGGAGTCACTCGGCACGCACTGCATGGCGCGCGCGCTGAACACGCGCACTGAGAGCGCTGTCTATGAAGATTCTCAATCATCCAGGTAAGAGTAAACTGGAGTTAAAAAAGAAAAAAGAGCAGCTGGACTTGCTTGAAGATACTTGACAACGTTTCACCTCTCATCCGAAAGGCATCCTCAGGTCATAGATTCTCAAAAAATCAGAATGCATAGAAATCTATCTATGAAGATTCTCAGTCATCCAGGTAAATAGTAAACTGTAGTTAAAAAAAGAAAAAGAGAGCAACTGGACTTGCTTGAAGGTACTTGACAACGTTTCACCTCTCATCTGAAAGGCATCCTCAGGTCATAGATTCTCAAAAAAATCAGAATCCTTCCACCCTTTGCTTTCATTCCATTCATTTTCTGTTTCTTGAAATAGGTGGTGTGGAACTTTCGTAGCAAGCCTACTGTTGATAGTGTTTTGTGTACTCATGTGCGACCACGGAAATAACTGACATGTAAAACTGCCGTGGATATCAGTGTAGATCATTATACTAAGTGTTTAAGTTTTTGTGTACCAATAGGCTACTAACCTAGTTTGTTTTATTTCTCGAGTGACTAGAACATGTCAGGGAGTCATAAAGGACAGCTATCTTCAAACAGTCATGAATCCACAGAGTGCAATGACCTAGCTGCCAAGACCAATCAAAGTTCCTCATAGCTATAGTCTGTTTTTATTTGTGTCACACACACATGCTCAGAAGGAACACTTTTATTGTATTTGTTTGTGTTTATCTAAAACACTAAGTGTAGTTTCTAAGAATATCAACAGTAGACTGTAAGGTCAAATACAGTCAAAATGAATTATTTTATAGGCATTTATTATATTGCATATGATTAAATGTTTGACAGTTACTTTTCAAGAAAATGCCACTGATTAGTCTTCAAATAGAGTTAGTCTTCATACAGCATCTCACAACTATATTGTGTTTGGTTTTAGAGAGCGACAGGAGCAGCAGTTGGGATATCGCAAAAGAGGACCTAAACCCAAACATCTTCTGATCCAGGTAAGAATTAGCTACCTAAATTAAAATTTATTCTGCAATATTAGTTTTAGTACTTTTATCCTTGTTGCATTTTAAGGCATTAACATAATATTTGCATGTTGTTCGTGTTAAATATATATATTCTAAACATAAATAACATGCAAATATTATGCTAATGCATTAAGTGCCTTCATAAGCATGGTAGCATTTCACTATGAACGACTAATTCCATATGCAGAACTGCCTCTTCACTGTGGCTCTCTCCTAATGTCCTGAGCTGCTGGAAGACAAATGATAGTGTCATAGATGCATAATGTATAACTGCTGCTGGGCAACTTACACTTAAAGTGCAGATTTTTCTCTTGCGGCCTCTGTGTCTAGTATTACATTGATTTCAAAGCAACATATGTGTGGTAAATACAGTAACAGAGAGCTGTCACTCCAGTTTTCATTTACTGGTTCTTCCTTTTATTCCAGTTACCTGCGTTTGCACGGAGGTCCAGCATCCTCGCTGATCTTCAGGAGACATCACTGGATGAGGAGAACCAGTTCAAAGTGGATTCACTTCAGATGCATCGGTCACAACCTCAGCATTACCAGCTCAATAGCAAAAAGCATCACCAGTACCAGCCCAACAACAAGGAGATCCCGGCAGAAGCTCACATCAATGGCAAGAAGAAGCACTTCTATCAGCTAAACAGCAAGAAACACCACCATTACCAACCAGACCCTAAGATGTATGACCAGCAAACCACAAAGCCGAAAGAGGTTAAAGGGCATGACCCATCTATTAAAGGATGGAACCTCCCTCCGGCCTTGCAACAGAAATGGGTGCGTGACAAGGACACTGGTAGCTTGAATAAAGTGAAAGATCTATCCATGGAGCATAAGCAACTGCTTATTCCTGCTAACAAAGAAGACCAAACGGTAAAGACAACCTCGAAGGAGCCCCTGCTTTCCAGTGGTATCAGTAGTAAGATGAAGATCATCAGGAACAAAAATAAAAATGGGCGAATTGTCATTGTCATGAGCAAGTACATGGATAATGGGGTCCAGCCTTCCAAAGTGAAAAACAGGGATTCCCCAGGAACAGAGAAACCAAAACAAACTGAGGAGTCTATAAATGGCAATGCAACCAATCATTTAAAAGTGACAGCAGGGCAGGAGAATGGTGCTCCTACCCATTCGGGAGACAGTACATGTGTTACCAGTGAATTTGTTCCCAAAGTGCCCCACAAAAAGTTTGAGCTCTCAAAAGCAAAATTGAACACTGAGGCAGGTCACAGAACAGAACAAGAGGTGCATAAGATCAGTTCATCACACAATCACTCTCTTCAACTGTCCAACAAACCTAATTCTTCACCCGTATTAGTGGGGGAAGACACGCTATCGCAAAAAGACTCCACCAATCACCATCTCAACCATCGTAAACGGAACCTGTCAGAAACTAACAAGGGTGCAAGTGATTGTAAGAAGTTCCTCAGTTCCAGAAGTATCAGCGCTCCCGATCCAGTCATCGTTTCCCCTCAGAGGGAACCTATAGACCTGCACTGTTCCAGCCAAATCACCAGCAGGGGCTACAACTACAATGTTACCGACACCATCCCTGATGAACCAATCGACTTAAGCTGTGGGAGGACTAGGCTACATGCAGAAGCTCCCACAGAGTCCCACGTCCCAATGGACAACACACCTGAGATTTCAGAAAAGTCAGAAGAACCAGTCAGCTATTTTAAGCCATTTTCAGGTAACATCATCATTACGGATGTCACCACAAACTGTCTGACTGTGACCTTTAAGGAATATGTCTCCATTTAACAGCCTGCAATCCTTCAATTTGATACACTGAGGACTGCCGATACTTATATAGATTTGTAGATATGTAATTCTTATAAGAATTCTGTACATACTGTATGTACCTGAGATTTGTTATGTATAGAAAGGACTTTTTTTTTTTTGCAGTGTAGTTTTTTTAAATTTCATTTGGAGTATGTTAAGGCCTGTATATGCACAGATAATAAAAAAAAAAGGAGTGTTTTGAATGTTTAAAGACAGGTACAGTCTCTACAATGAAGAATTTCTGAAGAAGAAATCAATCTGGGAGGACATGCTGAACTTAAGAAGTTGTTAAAGCATCACTGAACAAGCACTTACTTACTTTCCAGACCTTGCACACTAAATGGAAATAGCCGTTACACAGACACGTGTGCTTCGTTTTGAGCACTATTTGAACCTTCTCTTTTTTAAGATTGTACTTCCTTGCAAACACAGTGCAAACACATGGTTTTACAATATTACCTTTTTCTTGCTAACAAGTCTGTGCCATTTTAGACAGTTCGAGCTGAGCTTATTCTAATGTCAGATGGATATTCAGGGTGTTTTGCAGAGCTTTTTTATATACATTTTACTGAAAGTCACCCTTGCATTGTTGCATAGTTGATTCTGTTGTGAAAGACACAGGTCTTTGCTGTATACAGTGTTGAAATAGTCTTAATCAGATATGCCACTGTCTGATCGTTTGGTTATCTTTACCTACACACTGAATGAGTAAGCTGCACTTTGCCATCAGTTAAGGTGAATTGAAGAAGGCCTGGATGACACCGACCAACAGGGTAGAGCCCCCCTTTTATAGCATGGTCAAAAAATTTAATGCTGATTAACTTGTAAACCATCACATGTGTTTTTTTTTTCTTTGTGTGTGTGTGTGAGAGAGAGAGAGAAGTCTATAAAAAACATTTTCTGAGAGTCTCCATATTACTTCATATTTAACTGCTGAAATGGTTCTTATTTTTATGTCATGCTTTTTCGTAACTGTTTATATTTTTGGTGTGACATACTAATAACAGTGTATGACCAAACAATTTATTTTAGACAATTTGTAACCCTGTAGCACATAATATTGTAAAACTGCTGCTAATGTGTATTATATAGTTGTTATGGGGAAACTGCAGAATATGGTGTAGTCAACATTAGAGTCTAAATTTGCCTTAAATGAACAAAGTAATAATAATAATAATAATGTATCAATTATTTACAAAGCTTATTGTAGTGAAACAATCATAGTCAATACCATATCCAGACAGTAAATGTATGAGGCTTTTTGAGTGGACCTGACTTTACACTCGTGACCATACTTATAACAGACCATGGAACTGGCAAATCTGTCGGTCTTGACGTGATCATTAGGTTTGGCTTGATTACTGGAAGCACAACAAATGCAACAATGCCAAAAACAAGACCATGAATTATTTGATCATCAGTGATATTTTAGAAAGCTGGATAGGTTCGTTCCAACACAGGTGTTTGATTTATTGCTTCATTTAGCGGTTTAGTTTTGCAGATCTTCAACTATGTGCCTGCAATCATTGCCAGTATGACAAAAGATGAAGTCTCCTATTTACATGTATCAAAAATGTTGTTTATTTCAGAAACTGCCCTCCAACAAACAAAATACTGTTGCAATTATTTTAAAAAATGAACAAAACCCAACTTTAATAAATCACGTCATGACATTTCCAAACTTGTGTGTGTTGTCTTCTTAATTATTTAAAAAAAATTTTTTAAATGTGTAAATACATGTAACCGTATGGGTTCAGTTAACCTTACAAAAATAATGACACACCAAAGAAAATGTGTTAGTCGGTGTGTGAAGTTTCATCAGCCCTGGAGCTTCACTTCAACTTTAAAAGGTACTCTGAGTTATTAGTAGCCTGAAGCTTGACATTTCAGTGTTTTTTACACTATGCTGAGAGCTTATCAGTGACTGCAGCACTGCTTAGAATAAGCACTATCACACTTGGATTCCCATGACAGCCTGCTTGAACAGTAATTCAAAAGTCTCCTTCCACCGGCAAACCCTATCATTAATTAAAGCCTTAGGCCTAAAACCTGGAAAGAGTTATATGGACCTAAAAGGAACAGCAGTTTCTTAACAGAAACAGTATATCTAATGTTAACAGTATAAGTATTCAGTAATGAATGAGAACAACAGAAAGCAAGACTTCTTGAGGATCATTTGGCAACAGATTTGCATCGAGGTGCTTCATTTATAGCAAGTCTGTAATGTGATATCCACACTCTTCACATCATTCACATGTGGTAATGCACTATACAGTCCAAACACGAGTAATTAATGTGGCATTACGGCTTAATGTGTACCATATGTTCCAGCATATTACACATACATATGTGATTTTAGAAACATTTTGGTGAAATGTGACATTCCTAAATGGGAAAGATGTTACGACCCACAAGTCACATATTACTTATATAATGCACAGTTTAATGGCTATACCATTACAGTAACCTCCATAAAATATTATCCATGCCAAGATTTTCTTTTTCGTATCGCCAGCCAGTAGGGTAATTTTCTCCATGGAATCTATAGTAGTTTAGGAGACGCATATAAGAATGAAAATATTAATAACTTTTACTTAAGAACAAACATGTAACAATACATTCAAGACATGAACTGCATAGCTGATCATTTGAGTAATTCTTCAGTTGTGTTTTGATGTCAGTTTAAAAAAAAATTAAAAATCAAAAGTTAACATGCAACAAACTGATTTTTTTTTCCATTTCAGGTTGTCTGATAACTCAGTGTGTCTATTTCATGCTTTGCTCATTGGCCTGCTGCCTCTGCCAGTTTTCTACACAGCTTTCGAGTTTGAGCCAGATGTTACCAGCTGTTGTTTCAATAAAGTCTTCGGCGTGCAGTTACATTACAAAAATGGATAAGTATGCAGTAAGAGCACCGTGTCTAATAGGATCTATTGGACAAAAAAAAAATGATTTCAGTGAACAGAAATGAACTAATTTATGGACTATTAACTCAACAGCCAGTAGCAGCAGTCAGCTACTGGTTACTGATAGTCTAGTAAAAAATTTTGACATTTTTCTTTTCAATGTCGCAAAGTGAATTTTTCACAGAGTCCAGGTCTGTATTCGCTGAAGAGGCTGATTAAAGCTGACTAATGACCTTTACAGAAGTAGGAAAGTTCCTACTCATGGAGGTAACTGACAGATAATAAAGCAGCAGATTTAAGTTTAGAATGTGACTTCTTTTGAAATGAACATATGCAGATAAGCCAGTGGGGTAGGATTTGGAGGAACTTCAACTGAACCTGTTAGATGGATCAGAAATAACAGCAAATTCTATTTCTATTTATCTTGGGTGGCATTTAAAAGATAGTGAGTGGGAGACACTATTTACAGGGCGGTATGTAGCCTATACATATGGATGTGGCTGAGGAAAGTGATATAATTACATAAGTGAATATCATAATTCTAGCGCACTCATTGGTCGAATTTCACGCTGTAAGGAGCGATGTTCACCTATAG
>JAODJS010000013.1:21551053-21561445 GCA_027576325.1 Sciades assimilis | reverse complement strand
CATCTTGCGACATGAAGTTCTTAAGCTTTGAGATGTTTTTTAGGTGGTAGTAAGAGGATTTTGTGATGGCTTTGATGTGGGAGTTAAAAGAGAGCTCACTGTCCAACTGCACACCCAGGTTTTTTACCTCTGTTTTGACTAGGTAGCCACTGCAGGTCAGTTGGGATGAGATGCGTTCTCTGAGATCCTTTTTCCCAAAAACTATTATTTCCTTTTCTCATTGTTCAGCTGCAGAAAGTTATTGCTCATCCAGTTTTTAATATCATCCACACAGCAGGTCAGTGTGTCCAGTGGGCTGAGGTCCTTGGGAGAAAGGGAAAAATAAAGCTGTGTATCGTCAGCGTAACTGTGATATGAGATCCGATGCTGACGAATCACCTGACCTAGTGGGAGCATGTATAGATTGAATAAAAGAGGGCCTAAAATAGATCCTTGAGGGACACCACAGTGGAGGGGGGTGAGAGGTGATGTCCAGTTGCCTATGGAGACATAGAAATGTCTTCCTTCTAGATATGACTTCAGCCAGCCAAGAACTGTACCTGAGAGACCGACCCAGTGCTCAAGTCTGTGGAGTAAGATGGAATGGTCTACCGTGTCAAATGCTGCACTAAGGTCCAATAAAACTAACACAGTTGCCTTGCCAGTATCCAAGTTAAGACGAATGTCATTTAAAACCTTAATCAGTGCTGTCTCAGTGCTGTGATGTGCCCGAAAGCCTGACTGGAAGGTGTCAAAGCAGTGATAAGAGGTTAAAAAATCAGTCAGTTGAGTAAAAACAATTTTCTCGAGTATTTTGCCTATAAAAGGTAAGTTTGAGATAGGCCTGTAATTATTAAGAAGAGAGGGATCCAGACTTCTCTTCTTGAGGATTGGCCTGACAAGTGCCGTTTTTAGAGAGCTAGGGACTACTCCCGATTGCAGAGACAAGTTTGTGATGGCCAGCAGCTCTGAGGAGATGAAGGGGAGAACAGACTTCAAAAAGTTAGTCGGAAGGGTGTCAAGGCTGCAGGTGGTGGAGTTTAGCCTGCTTACTGTCTCTGATAGAGTTTCCAGAGTCACTTGGGAAAATTCAGAGAAAATGGTAGCGTTACCATCAGATGGCGGCAGTGGGTCAGAGCAGGAGGTTATGGGTGGAGGAACACTAGCTCTAATATCCTCAATTTTTGTCTTGAAAAAGGAGGCAAATTTATTACAGGCATCAGTGGAGAGAAAGTGTGATGGAAGTTGGGTGGGGGAAATGGTTAGTTTCTCCACTGTGGAAAAAAGCACCCGAGTGTTATTGATGTTGTTATTGATGAGGTTTGAAAAGTAGGACTGTCTGGAATTACGGATCTCATTGTTGTAAGCACAGAGCTTTTCCTTGTAGATAGTGTAGTCAGAGGATCGCTTGTGCTTACGCCATTTCCTCTCACTCTTTCTACAGTCTTGCTTAAGTACTTTGACAGAGGGGAGGGAGAGCCAGGGAGAACTCTTTTTCTTAGTTACTTTTTTTGTCTTCATTTGGGCAATGCTATCCATGATATTGGTCATTTTAGCAGTGAAGACATCCAGTGCTGTTTCCGCTGAGACAGGTGGCTCCTTTGGCATTTCTGGACAGATGGTTGTAATGGCCTTCTCAAAAAGAGTGATGGTGTTTGCGTTTATCATGCGTCTCTTTGTTGACATGGGTATTTGGGGGGCAGGGAGTGGGACAGACACGTCGAAAAAGACACAGAAGTGGTCAGAGAGACCCAGATCTAGCACAGTTGTGGTGATCGTAAGACCTTTTGTTATAACTAGGTCTAGGGTGTGGCCATGGGTGTGTGTTGGTTGATTAATGTGCTGAGTGAGGGAGAAGGTATCCAGTATGGCAGTGAAATCTCTGGTGTAGTGGTTTGTTGGGATGTCAATATGTAGATTGAAGTTAAAATGAAACAGTCATAGTCAGTGCAGATGGATGATAAAAGTTCAGTAAATTCATCAAGAAAGCTACTGGCAGATAGCTTTGGGGATCTATAGATGGTTATAAGCAGGATGTGTGGAGGACCTGTAATGATCTTGGCTAGGTACTCGAAGGAGGAAAAATTACAGAGAGTAAATTGTTTGCATTGATAGGATGACCTGGAGATGGTGGCTATTCCACCACCTCTTCCATGTGGTCTGGCTGCATAACTAAAAACAAAGTTTGGGGGTGTAGCTTCAATGAGCGTGATTTCACTTCTTGCATTGTCCAACCAGGTTTCAGTTAACATAAGAAAATCAAGCTTATGGTCAGTAATAATATCATTGATTAAAAATGACTTATTAGATAAAGATCTAGCATTAAGGAGAGCCATTTTAGTTGTTGGTTAAAGATTGCTGGGGGGAGAGAGTGAGTTTTGTATTGACACCGGCGACAAGTTGACAGGGTTAGAATATGAGATGGGCCGTGTATCATGTACTCTAGGTCTGATTATCACGGGGATGGAGCGGGGGATAGGAGGGGGGTTGGAGTGTAGATCGGCCATGCCCTCTTGTATAGTAGAGAGGGTACTTAGGGGATAGACAGGGGGAGGGCTAGGCCGAGTAGGGAGTCAGAGGGGGGCAAAGGCTATGAAATTTAGGAAGTTGAAAGTGAGCTGTTTGACTCCTTCCTTATTAGGATGAAACTGGTCTTTGTCATATAAGTCAGAGCGGGTCCAGAAGAGGTCAAAATTTCCAATAAAGTTATAACCGGCGGCTACACTGAAGTTTTTAAGCCATTGATGAAGGCTGTAGAGCCGGCTGAAACATTCAGAGCCACGTGCAGCGGAGGGTATGGGACCGGACAGAATACAGGATTTGCCAAGAGATTCTATTTTGACACAGAGTTCTTCGATCTCACTGTGGAGCTGAGCAGATTTTCTGTCCATGACATTGTTTGACCCGATGTGGATAATTATCTTGGATATGGAGGGGAAAAACTGTAGGATCTTTAGCAGAAGAGGAAAAAGATCATTAACCCTGCCATTATCAACACAGTATGTAATGGCAGCAGGGAGTTCTACTTCTCTAATTATAGAATCCCCTAATAGGAGGATCTGTGGGACTAAGGTGTCATCATATTTGTAAACAGTGTGTTTTGGGGGAAACTCATGAGCAGAGGAATGCTGGGCATGGCGAACGTTAGGGGGCAGCAGTGTCTTGTCGGCGGGTGGAGTCATTGGCGCTGGTAACAGAGAAGTAGGGCTCAGGTGGATGACGTCATCAGATGTCGAGGAAGATGTCGTGGAGGAGGCCGGAGAGATGGCTTGGTTGCCGGCTGAAGAGCTAGCCGGTATATGGCCGGCATCAGGAGTATTTGGGGGGGAAAAGCAGCGACGCCATTTTACATGTAGGCTGGGAGATGGAGAAGTAGGACATTTTCTTGTCCAATGCAACGACGGCAGGTGTGGCACAGCCAGGTTGTCGGGCTCAGCCACTGCCCATAAGGGAGCAGGCTTGGATGGCCATTCCGTTGGGCTGCAGTTGGAGCGCTTTGCCATTGCTGAAGTTGGGCTGGGGAGCAAAGAAGTGCGACGAGAGGCTGGAAGAGATGTAGGTTTACCTGCGCTAGATTCACCAAGCTCGGCGTCCGTGAGTAACTCAAGCGGGGCAACATGTGATGGGCACGAGGGAATTTCGGCAGCGGTTCCACACTCGTTTTTTTTTTTTTAAGTGCGCTTTAAATCAAATAAATAAAATAAATCAATCAATAAATGCATGCCACACTGAACTAAATCAGACTTTTGTTGCATTCCCGGCGCGTTCGCCGCGTACACGCGCAGTCTCCCTCCCACGCGCAGTCAAACTCTCAAGTCAAACTCTTGGAAAGGAGCAGGAACACCGGTTCGAGGCCCTGGTGATGGCACAGCAGGAGGACCGACAGGTGCTCCGGCATCTCCTCGTGTCGGCGGAGTCCACCACCTCCACGGGCCCGTCCCACCTCACCCTCATGAAGATGGGCCTGCACGATGACCCTGAGGCCTTCCTCACGCTCTTCGAGCAGGCAGCAGAGACCTCGAGCTGGCCGGTGGAGCAGCGCATGGTGCGCCTTCTCCCACTGCTAATGGGTGAGACGCAGCTGACCGCGCTCCAGCTCCCCATCGATAGCCGGCTAAACTATGCGGACCTTCGCCGTGCCATCCTCCAGCGTGTGGGGCGCACACCAGAGCAACACCGATAATGCTTCCGTGCTCTACGCCTAGAGGAGGTCGGCTGACCGTTTGCGTACGCCCAACAGCTTCGGGAATCCTGCAGGTGGTGGCTGAGAGCAGGGGATGGTAGCGCCGAGGAGATAATCGATCAGGTGGTTCTGGAGCAGTTCGTTGCCCGGCTACCAGTGGGGACCAGTGGGTCCAGCTACCAGTTGCCCAGCTACCATTGGGTCCAGTCCCACCACCTCTGGTCACCGTCACTGGATCAGGCGATCGAGCTGGCGGAGGATCGTTTGGCGGCTGTCCCGATGACAGGACGGAGTGTTTCCCTTTCTCCCTCTCCTTGTGTGTCTCCTCCTCCCCCCATTCCCTCACAGCAGAGGCAGGAGCCGACTTCACCCCAGCCTGCTCCTCGTACCCGCGGTGCCCTCTCATCTCCCACTTCTGTGTCTGTCTCTCCCCCTCCTCAGGAGAGTGAGCCCCAGAGCGCAGGTGCAGAGAGAAAGCACGGGCCGGTTTGCTGGCATGGGGGGGGGGGAGCCGGGGCACCCCGAGCATCAGCGCACAGCAGGGGAAGTGGGCACTGTGATCCAGATCCGCGACGTGCCAGGGGCAGCCCTTGATCAGGCTGGAGCGTTCCCTAACCCTATTGCTTTATTTTAGTCCTGGTGGATTATGCAACATGATACCCAGAAGCAGTGCCTCTCCGCAACATCTCCGCACGCAGTGTTGCAGAGGCACTGTTTCATGTCATCTCCTGAGTTGGAATCCCCAAGGAGATTCTGACTGATCAAGGCACCACGTTTATGTCACGTGCACTGCACGAGTTATATGGGTTATTGGGGATTAAGCCAATCCGCACCAGCGTTTATCACCCACAAACGGACAGCTTAGTAGAGTGCTTTAACCACACTCTTAATATAATTTAAAAATTTGTGAGCGAAGATGCATGTGACTGGGATAGATGGCTCGAGCCCTTGCTCTTTTGAGTGCGAGAAGTCCCACAAGCCTCCACAGGGTTCTCCCCATTTGAATTATTATATGGGCGTAAGCCGCATGGTATTCTAGATATGCTACGGGAAAATTGGGAGGAGGGACTTTCACAGTGTTGGGTAGAAATAGAATATCCTTACTCTCCTTCAGCTTATTCTGTTTAAAAGATGTGTACTGTCAAATATGTCTTGTGCTCTTGTGACAACCATTCCCATTGACGGGTTGGTAGTCACACACTGTTGGTAGTCACACACTCGTTCACTGGGGTAAACTCCAACACATGATGGCTGAGCTAGGGAACTATAAGCAAGCCCACATCAGCCCACCGCCTCTCATCATGGGTGACTCCGGAGAAGTGGAGAGTCCAGCCCCTTTTGAGGAGTTGGGTTCCGGAGCCCAAGCTGTGCATGGAGGTGAGCCCGACTATCTCAAGCCGGTACCTCTCAACCTCCCACACAAGCTCAGGCTCTTTTCCCCCCCAGTGAAGTGACACTCCATGTCCCAACAGCTAGACGCTGTGATCGGGGATCAGGTCGTCGAGGCCACTTCCTTCGACTGCCACCCAATCCATACTGCACTGGCTCCCTACGGCTACCTCTGTGGGTGGTGAATCCACAGGAGATCGGGCCCACATCACCACTTAGGGCTGAGCCCAGCCAGGCCCCGTGGGCAAAGGCTGGCCACCAGGTGCTCGCATACAAGCCCCAACCCCAGGCCTGGCTCCAGAGTGGGTCCCCGGCTGTGCCATACTGGGCAATGTCATGGTCCTTGTTCTTTTAATATCCATAAGGGGTTTGGTGTGCTAGTTACAGTTTGTCCATAACAAACACCATGTTCGAGCATAGGGGTATCTATAAGTGCACATGGCACCAGGACACCTTAGGTCGGAGGTCAATGATCCACTTTGTTGTCATTTCATCTGATCTCCAGCCCTATGTCTTGGACACTTGGGTGAAGAGAGGGACTGAACTGTCAACTGATATAACCTGGCAATGAGTTGCATCCGCTGGTGGAGGAGGAAGCTGGACAGAGCTGGCAGGTGCAAACGTATGGTGACGGTCTGCTGGGAATGTCTGGCCGAGCACTCTGTCAGGGAGGTCTTTAACTCCCACCTCTGGGAGAGCTTCTCCCAACTTCCGAGGGAAGTGGGGGATATTGAGTCTGAGTGGACCATGTTCTCTAGTTCCATTGTAGATGCGGCTGTTTGGAGCTGTGGCCACAAGGTCTCCAGTGCCTGTCGTGATGGCAATCCCCAAACCTGGTAGTGGACACCGGAAGAACAGATGCTGTCAAGCTGAAGAAAGAGTTCTATCAGGCCATGTTGGCCTCTGGGACTCCTGAGGCAGCTGATGGGTATTGGCAGGCCAGGCATGCTGCAGCTCAAGCAGTTGCGGAGGCAAAAACTCAGAAGTGGGAGGAGTTTGGTGAGGCCATGGAGGAGGACTATTGGTTATAAGGAGGATGACTCAAAGAAATTCTGGCAAACCGTCTGGCACTTCAGGAGGAGGAAGCAGTACTCTGCCAACACTGTTTACAGTACAGGTAGGGAGCTGTTGACCTTGACTGGGGACATTGTCAGATGGTGGAAGGAATACTTTGAGGATCTCCTCAATCCCACCATGTTTTCCGTTGAGGAAGTGGAGGCTGATGGCTCAGATGTGGACTCATCCATTATCCAAGCTGAAGTTACTGACGTGGTTTGCATGCTCCTTGGTGGCAAGGCACCATGGGTGGATGAGATCTGCCATGAGTATCTCAAGTCTCTGGATGTTGTGGGGCTGTCTGGGTTGACGACAAGCCTCTGCAGCATTGCGTGGTAGTCAGGAACAGTGTCTCTGGAGTGGCAGACCAGGGTGGTGGTCCCTCTTTTTAAGAAAGGGGACCAGAGAGTGTGCTACACTTATAGAGGAATTGCACTTCTCAGCCTCCCCGGTTAGGTTTACTCCAGAGTACTGGAGAGGAGAATTCAGCCAGTAGTTGAACCTCGGATCCAGGAGGAACAATGCGGATTTCGTCCTGGTCGTCGAACACTGGACCAGCTCTATACCCTTCATAGGGTGCTCGAGGGTTCATGGGAGTTTTCTCAACCAGTCCACATGTGCTCTGTGGATCTGGAGAAGGCATTCAACCATGTCCCTCATGGTATTCTGTGGGGGGTGCTTCAGGAAAAGAAGAAACAGGAGAAACCTTTATTTGTCACATGCACACTTCAAGCACAGTGAAATTCATCCTCTGCATTTAACCCATCTGAAGTAGTGAACACATGCACACGCACCCAGAGCAGTGGGCAGCCAAACTAGAGCGCCCGGGGAGCAGTCAGGGGTTAGATACCTTGCTCAAGGGCACTTCAGCCCAAGGCCACCCCACGTTAACCTAACTGCATGTCTTTGGATTGTGGGGGAAACCGGAGCACCCACAACGGAAACCCACAAAGACACGGGGAGAACATGCAAACTCCACACAGAAAGGCCCTCGCCGGCTGCTGGGTCCGAACCCGGAACCTTCTTGCTGTGAGGCGACCGTGCTAACCACTACACCACCGTTCTGCCCAGAGTGAGAGAGAGAACAGTGTGCAGGAAAAAAAAAATACGTGTAAATTATGTGGATCTGTGATGCCTGCATGTGATGCCAGTTGTTGGATGTAACACAATCTGCTGGTATAAAATACATTTTTAATCATTTCCGGGAGATTGGACTGACTGCAGTCGTCTTGATTTTCAATATTAACTGTCATAGCGGTTTCTTTGTTTACCCAGTGGGCAGACACTGCGTGAAAAACAAAAATCTGTGACGTCGAAAGCCCTCTATTTCCTAATCCAGAATGACCGAAAAACCTTTATCTTCGTGGATTGTCAGTGGAAAAAATGGCAAGATCGTGGCTGCAAACTGTGACTGCATCGCTCGCTCGCTCAAATGGCACTGAACTTGACCTAAGTTTACAGCTGATGTCAGAGAAGGGTATTCCACGCTGACTGGTTGAGTGTGTGTGGTATCTCGTGTTGATTGGATGAGCGATGTGCAATTAATATTCGTAGGTAACACGCAACAAGCCCGCCACGCGGAGCAATCCGATGCGTCGTCTATGCAACAGTGCCGCCTTGTGGACAAAAGTGGCGATGACAATTCAGAAAAGCGTCACGGACGGATGGACGGACGGACGGACAAGCGTCACGGACGGACGGACCAACAGGACACAGCCTCTTATAGAGATGCGTGGACGCATCTAAAAACAAATGTGATTTTCTTCCACTTTCATGTTTTTTATCGTGGTGAAGTAGATGGGTGACATTGTTTATATGATTATATGCATTATATTGGTGCATATAAGAAAGTGTTGCTTTCTAAGCTGAAATCTATTAACCCCATTTCCAGAAAATTTGGGACATTTTCCAAAATGCAATAAAAACAAAACTGTGATTTGTTGATTCACGTGAACCTTTATTTAACTGACATAAGTACAAAGAAAATATTTTCAGTAAAACTGTCTAACTTAATTGTATTTTGTAAATATAAACAAAGTTAGAATTTGATGCCTGCAACACTCAAAGTTGGGACAGAGGCAGAACAAAACTGAAAAATTGATAGGATATTCAAGTAACACCATTTTGGAAGATTCTACAATAAGCAGGTTAATTGAGTATCAAAAGGTCATGCACCAAAAGCTCAATCTTTGCAAGCAAGGATGGGTCGTGGCTCACCGCTTTGTGTCAAAATTCATGAGAATTATTAGTTAATTCAAAAAGAACATTTCTACAATAAAATCTACAGTACATGACCTTGTGAAAAGATTCAGGGAATTCGGAGACATCTTAGTGCGTAAAGGGCAAGACTGGAAGCCACTGCTGAATGTGCGTAACCTTTGAGCCCTCAGGCAGCACTGCCTGAGAAACTGTCATGCTAATGTGACAAGTATAGCCACATGGGCTCGGAAGTACTTTGGAAGACTATCTGCCGCTGCATCCAGAAATGGAACCTGAAACTGTATTACACAAGGAGGAAGCCATTCATCCTCTGCATATTCTACGCAGAAATGCCACTGATTTTTCTGTCTCGGATGGACCGAAAGACGGTGGAAGCATGTGCTGTGGTCAGATGAGTCCACATTTTAGCTTGTTTTCAGGAAAATTTGATGGCGAGTTCTCTGTGCCAAAGGTGAACACAACCATCCAGTTTATCAGCGAAAGGTGCAAAAACCAGCATCTGTGATGGTATGGGGGGCATTCGTGAGCTACGTGTGTGTGAAGGTACCATTGATGCAGAGGCATATTTTGGGATTTTAGAGAAACTTATTCATCAAGGCAACGTCTCTTCCTGGGAAGTCCATACGTATTTCAGCAGGACAGTGCCAGGCCTCATCCTGCATAGGCTACAACAGTGTGGCTTCGTAGACAGAGTGCGTGTGCTTAACTGGCCAGCTGCCAGTCCACATCTGTATCCTACTGATGTAGGGTGCATCATGAAGAGGAGAATCTGACAACGGCGACCACAGACTGTTGTGCAGCTGAAGTCTTGTGTCAAGCAAGAATGGACAATTCCAATTGCAAAACTGCAACAATTAGTACCCTCAGATCCCATACGATTAAAAAATGTTATTAAAAGGAAAGGTGATGTAACACGATGTCCCAACTTTTTTTTGAGTGTGTTGCAGGGATCAAATTCTATCTTTGTTTATATTTACAAAATACAATTAAGTTGGTCAGTAAAACTACTGAAGACCTTTTCTTTGTACTTTTGTCAGTTAAGTAAAGGTTGATATGAATGAATAAATCACAGATTTTTTGTGTTTATTGCATTTTGGAGAATATCCCGACTTATCTGGAAATGGGGTTAGTAATTTTAATGGCCTTGATAAGTTTGAAATTCAGCTGCCACTTTAACGTCTTGGCCTGGGATTTGTTATTATTTCTATTAGTGCATGTAAGAAGTATGCTTTTCAAGCTGATAGTCAGTTTTGATTGCCCTGATGGTTTTATTGGAAATCTGTAGTTCAGAGGAGAGGATGTGTATTTAAAGTTAAAAGGATGCTATTAAACAATAGTATCTGAATTCAAATATACATCCTTTGTGTTGATTCTGGAGCGGCACTGTGGTGTAGTGGTTAGCATTGTTGCCTCACAGCAAGAAGGTCCTGGGTTCGAGCCCGGTGGCCGACGGAGACCTTTCTGTGTGGAGTTTACATGTTCTCCTCAGGTGCTCCGGTTTCCCCCACAGTCCAAAGGCATGCAGGTTAGGCTAACTGGTGGCTCTAAATTGACCGTAGGTGTGA
>JAODJS010000013.1:21375959-21386942 GCA_027576325.1 Sciades assimilis | reverse complement strand
TATCAGTCAGTTCATGCAGGTCTGAAGCTGCAGCCTCAAAAACACTCCAATCAGTGCAGTCAAAGCAGGCTTGTAGTCCCACTTTGGCCTCATCAGACCATCTCCTCACAGTCTTAACTACAGGCTAAGCAGATTTCAACTTCTGCCTGTAGGACAGGATAAGATGAACTATACAGTGATCAGATAGTCCCAAGGCTGCACGGGGGACAAAATGGTACGAGTCCTTTAAAACAGTGTAACAATGGTCCAGAGTGTTAGAGTCCCTGGTGGGACACTTGATGTGCTGTTTATATTTTGGCAGTTCGTGGCTGAGGTTTGCTCTGTTAAAGTCCCCCAAAACAATGAGCAAAAAGTCCGGGTGTTTTTTCTCCATGTTGTTTATCTGGTCAGCCAGGTGTTGTAACACCTCATTAATACACGCCTGAGGAGGGATGTAAACTCCAACCAGAATAAACGAGGAAAACTCTCATAGAGCATAAAATGGTTTGCAGTTTATGAATAATGTCTCCAGATGCTGTCTGCGTGATTTATTTAGAACTGTGACATCAGTACACCAACCTTCATTAATATAAAAGCAGACTCCGCCTCCCCTCGTTTTCCCCGTGAGCTCCGTTTCATGGTCCGCTCGCAGGTGCAATCCAGGCAGGTGGAGAGAAATGTCCGGGATGTGCTCACCAAGCCAGGTTTCGGTGAAGCACAAGGCAGCAAATCTGTTACAATCCGTGTTAATTGTGCTGAGGAGCAGCAGTTCGTCCATCTTATTGACCAGAGAGCGGACGTTAGCCAGGTGAACAGACGGGAACGCAGTGCAAAAACCCTGCCGCCTCAGTCTGATGAGCGCGCCGGATAGTTTCCCCTGGTGTCTCCAGCGTCCTGGGCATAATCCATAGAGAGCTGCTGCTCGCCCAACAAGTAGCTCTGAAAAACTTTCCGGATTGATGAAAACTGATGAAAGAACTTTACTGGTGGTTAATTCAATGCTTATGAGTTCTTCTCTAAAGTATGTGACCAGCGAAGAAACGCAAGAAACACAACAAATACACAAAAACGTAGAAAGTACGAGAGAGCAAAGTACTGAGGCAACCGTCTGCGGCGCCATCTGGAAACCATCTATCATCTACCAAAGTTTTAATCATAATTTCCTCAGATAGTTGCATGGTACTTGTAAAATATGCCCTGTAGTTTTAAGAGGGCCCGTTGCAGAGGGGTTTAGCCGGATTCGCCCCCCAGCATATGGCTGGTTTTGTCACTATGCAGAAGTTACAGTACTCAGTGTAAATGAGTACACCACCTTTGAAAAGTAACATTTTAAACAATCTCAATGAACACAATTTACAAAATGTTGACAAGACAAAGTTTAATATAACATCTGTAACTTATAACGGGAAAGTAAGGTTAATAATATAACTTAAATTACACATTTTTCAGTTTTATTCAAATTAGTGTGGTGCAAAAATGAGTACACCCCACAACAAAAACTACTACATCTAGTACTTTGTATGGTCTCCATGATTTTTAATGACAGCACCAAGTCTTCTAGGCAGGGAATGAACAAGTTGGTGACATTTTGCAACCTCAATTTTTTCCATTCTTCAACAATGACCTCTTGACTGGATGCTGGATGGTCAAGTCTACTTCCACATGTTAATACTGAATGTTTTAAGTCAAGCTTTTATAACAGATTGCATTTTCAACATAAGATAGCTTTGTAAAAGTTTCAATATTTTAATGTTTTATTTTAATTATTTATGCATTTATCTCGGAAACATCTCAAAAATGGCAGAGAAGTCTTCCTAATGGCTCTGGCTGAAGAAGGGTGACACGTGGCAGAGTACGCTACCTGGACACAAGTCATGATTTGATCACCCACAGCTAAGTTGCCGAGGTGAGGGTGTTTGATATCAAAACCTGAAACACCTGTTGACCTTGGGAAACATCACTGACAATGTGTCCAGGTTGCACTACGGGTGTATTAGAGAACCTTTTCAGCATGGAATCACCAGTGACTTCCAGGAAGAGGCTGGATGACAACCACGAAGAGGGTGGTGAAAACTGGAGAGACAGTGGACAGCCCAGAGAGATGGGAATCGGGGCAGTGAGGGTTAATACCCCAAACTGGAGCTTTTGTGAGGGAACACCCAATTGTGCTACAAAGAACCCTTCAATGACATACCTCCAGGGGTGCCTGAGAGGAGTGGAGGATGAGCAGACAGAGTTACTGGTAATGACCCAAGGAATGGATATAAGGACAACGAGTATAGTCTGCAGATGTGGCATGGTCTGCAAAAACCCAAAGGATCTGAAGATCCATCAGACCAAGATGGGCTGTCTGAGGTAGGAGCAAGTGGTGCAACGTGCACTGCCAGTCTTTGACATGGCAGCTGGTGAGATGGAGGAGGAGCTAGGCCCAGAGACACCCCACAGTGCTGTGCACCTCCAAGCACCAAACGCACCAACTCCACGCAGACCCTTGGAACATTGACAGGTGTTGTGGCCAGTCACTAACCAAGGAGCGTAATGCCACCATTTTGATGACGATGTAGCTGCAATACTGGATGTGACAACCAAAGGGGATATGGACCGAAGGCTTCAGACATTGCGCACCCTCATAGTCAGCATTGCCGCGGAGAGGTTTGGTGTCAAAGAACAACATACCACCAGGAACTTTCCAGCACCAAAACCAAACTGATGTGAGATCAAGCTCACTCAGCTTAGACAGGAGCTGAGGTCACTGAAGAGCCAGTTCAAGAGTGCTTGTGAGGAAGAGAAGATAGCCCTTGCAGAACTCCGAGAGGCAGTGAGGGGCAAGCTAACCACCCTTTGACTTGCTGAATGGCATAGAAGGAGGGGTGGGGAGAAAGCATGCAAGTGCAGTGCCTTCTTAGGGAACCCATTTGGATTTGCAAGGAAGCTGCTGGGCCAGAAGCATAGCAGATTCCTGTTATGTCCCGAGGAGGAGATCAATGGCCACCTTAGAAGCACTTATAGTGACAGCTTAAGGGATCATGACCTTGGTCATTGTGCTTCTTTCATATGCCCACCTTTTCCCAGCATCCAGTTTGACATCAAGGCACCTACACTGAAGGAGGTCAGGGAGACCATCAAGTCAGTGAGGGCATCTTCAGCCCCAGGACCAAGTGGAGTTCCATATAAGGTCTTCAAGTAATGCCCCAAACTTATGGAGCAACTTTGGAAGATTCTAAGGGTGGTCTGGAGAAGGGGGAGAGTACCACAGCAGTGGAGATATGCTGGGGGTGTTTGGATCCCAAAGAGGAGATTGCTAGCAACATCAGGTGATTCAGAACCATCTCGCTCCTCAGTGTGGAGTGCAAGATCTTCTTCAAGATAATTGCAAACCACCTCATGGATTTCCTCTTGAAGAATTTCTACATAGATACTTCGTTACAGAAGGGAGGAGTTCCATGTGTGTCCGACTGTATGGAACACACTGGGGTGACAATGCAGTTGATCAGAGAGGCACAAGGGAGCAGGGGTGACTTGGCAGTGTTGTGGCTGGACCTTGCCAATGCGTAAGCACAATCCCACACAAGCTAGTGGAAAGAGCCCTGTCCAGCTACCATGTTCCCAAGAAGATCCAAAGTCTCATTCTTGATTATTACAACAACTTTTGTCTGAGGGTGTCTTCAGGAGGAGTGATACCAGCATGGCATCATTTGGAGAAGGGCATCATCACTGGCTGCATGTTCTCAGTCCCTCTGTTTGTACTGGCAATGAACATGATTGTGAAGTCAGTAGAGGTGGAATGCAGATGCCCCATGTCTAAGTCAGGAATCTGTCAACCTCCAATCAGGGCATTCATGGATGTCCTGATAGTTGCAACTACATCAGTGACCAGATGCAGGTGGCTTCTGCAGGGGCTTGAGAGGATCATGTCATGGGCAAGAATGAGTTTCAAGCCCAAAAAGTCCAGGTTGCTGTTCCTCAGGAAAGGAAGAGTGACAGACAAGTTCTGTTTCTTTCTTGGAGATGACAAAATTCCATCACTCACATAGAAGCCAGTCACAGAAGAGTCTAGGAAAGATCTTCACCAGCGAGCTGAAGGAAGCAGTTAGCAATGACTTCAACACCTGGCTTAGTGCAATAGACAGGTCAGGGCTGCTGGGAAAATTTAAGGCCTGGATTTACCAATATGGTATCCTGCCCCAACTCCTCTGGCCACTACTTATTTATGATGTTCTGACCTCCATCATTGAAGGTCTTGAGAGAAAGCTCAACCAGTTCTGTGCAGATGGCTAGGCCTTCCATGAAGCCTGAGTAACACTGCCCTTCATGAGCACAACACCAAACTGCAGCTGCCATTCAGCAGTCTGGTAGAGGAGTTCAAGGTCATCCAAGCCAGTGAAGTCCTGCTGTACAGAGACTCCACTGACCCGAAGGTCTCCTCGGCCAGAATTGAGGTCAGAACAGGAAGGAAGTAGTGTGCATATGAGGCAGTTGAGCGGACAGAGGCAAGGCTGTGGCACAGTATGCTGGTGGGTACAGTGGCAACTGGTTGGGCTGGCCTAGGGAGCAGTATGACATCTTGCTTCAGCAAAGCCAGTGGCAAGGTCAACCTCATGTGCATACAGCAGGAAATGCGAGCTGAAGAAGAGGAAGCTCACTATTGCAGGATGGTGGGCATGAGAAAGCAAGGAGCTTGGATCAAGTAGGAGCACAGAGCAAGCTGTAAGATCACCTGGGTGGAGCTCTGGACAGTGGAAGCATTCTGCTTCAAATTATTGGTCCAGTCAGTGTATGACATCCTGTGAAGCCCCACCAACCTGCACAGTTGGGGCTTGATAGAGTCACCCACTTGCCAACTCTGCAAGTAGATGGGAACACTGAAGCATATCCTCAGCAGCTGTCCAAAGAGTTTGACAGAGGGAAGGTACTAATGGCATCATGACCAAGTTCTCCATGCATTAGTGGATACCATCTGTGCTGGCATAGTTCACAGCAAGCACCAACACCCAGTGAAGGCTGCCATTCCCTTTGTCTGAGCAGGGTAGAAATCATGGCCCCAGTCAAGATCCAGGGGCAGGTTACTCATGTAGTGCCCTGCTGCAAATGATGATGTTTTGTTTCTTTGGACATGCGTTTGGTTGGCAAATGTGCAGTGTATCTTGAAATGTTGTTTGTTGAATTACTGCTGTTGTGAGGTGGGTCTGTGTTTGGTGCTTTATTTGGGAGGGTGCTGAAATGTCCCATGTCTTGATGGTCTTTGAATGTTTCATGTCCTTTCCTCTGTTTATTTGGGTAATCAGATGTCAATCTGTTAATAGCCAATTAATGCCAGTCAGAGATGACGTCAACTATCTACCGTATTCATTGATGGGGTGGGACTAAAAAGGAAAGAGACGAGGCTCGGGTGATTAACGGGGGAAAAATGAGGGAAAAGAATAGCGACAATGTAAAGAGCTAGTTGTAAGCCGTTTGAAATTGTTTAAAGTTGCTGTTGTTATTGAGACTAAAAACTGGAGGTTTTATGTGTGTTTCGCTTATTTACAAACATGAAAACAAAGGCACATGCTTTAATTTGTGTACTCACAGCTCCAGACAGCATTCAAAGGAATAGATGAGGGAACTGAGCGATGGCCGCCACCGCCAGGGCGCGGGCGGACTCACAGCACACAGTCCACTGGATCAACTCAATCCACAGCTTACAACAGCGGGAGGAACACAGGTCTCCGGTAGTCCAGGGGAGCTTCAATCCTCTCTCTTATGCTGTCAAAAATGTCCTTCTCCCCCTTGTAGGTCAACGCAGCTCATAACTCCAGATAACTGTCCATCATCCAGGAAAAAAAACACGTATTGCCCTCTACAAATTTTTACATCTTCGCCCTAGGGACAGCTTGTTTTTTTTTTTTTTTTGCTTCATCACAACAGATCGACTCCCCTTGCTAAGTCCCACCCCTCCACCTCAAGCTGTTTCTGGATTGGCTGGAACTTAAGCAATGATTAACATCTTTAAGTACAAATAATAAGGTGGTGAGTCTAAACAACACGTATGCTGGCTCATGTAGCTACGCATTACATAAACGATACTATACATGGACTTAACACTTTTTTCATTTTAACTATAAATAGTATGAATTGTATTTTAACACATTTTACAACAATTGTATTGTATTTTAACCATATTTATATGTATTTTAAACATTTAAACACAATGAACTCTGTTGTCTTCTCTTATCTTGCTTCTTTTTAACAAACTATTTATATCCTGCCATCAGAATGAATGAATGAATTTAGCAAGGGCTACATCCTCCCCTTTCTAAACATCTGAATGTCCCCATCAGACCTATTAACAGTATTCTATATCTATACCACTATTAACCTACAGCTGATGGGTAATATGTGTGACTTCTGGGTTATAGCTAATCTGAATTATCATGCCTCGATAATTTATTGTCACAGGTCGGTCTGTAGGCTTTCCAGGTTCATCATAACTGAGGCGTAAGACAGGTTTCACTTTCCTTCTTGCTTTGAGTTCTTGGGAGGAGTCAGCATCCACAACCGAGATGCTAGGTGTAGGGACGTCTCCCTCTTCTAGTCTGTGTCCACCACAGAGTCTCTGTGTGACTGTGAATTTTCTCCCATTTGCTCAGCTGCTGCCAGGAGTTCATCCGTTTGTTCCTTCGCTTCAGTTAAGTTATGCACACTGGAATAGGCACTTACAGGCTCATCGTGTGGGACAGGAGTATCCATTTACTCAGTCTCATTGCTCTGCAATGCTGTGCACGCACCAAGTGCCAATGGAGGTAAGGAGTAGATACCTTCCTCTTCAGACTCTGAGGTCTCATCATCCTGGTTTTCTTGTCCTGAGTTTTGTGTCTGATTTTCATTGTCACACCTTGCTCTCTGTGCCCTGGTCATTGGTTTCTTTGGTTGTACTGTCCTCTCTGATTGAGCAGTCATTCTCACCAGGTAACCAATAGGCAGCAGGTCATCTATGTGTATTGTTTTCACTATGCCAGTTCCTCTCTCTGGTTTTACACGATACACAGGGAGATTGGGTAACTTGGCAGTCACTACATAGAGTAGCGAGTTCCATCTGTCTTGTAGTTTGTGTTTTCCCATGATGCCAAGATTGTGAACTAGTACCCGGTCATCTTCTGCCAGTGTCTGATTTTGGACTCTTGCATCATACAGTTTTTTGTTCTGCTCATGGTTCTTGGAAGCTGCATCAGCTGCTAACTGGTAAGCGTTGCGTAGTTCCTTTCTCATGTTGGCCACATACTGGTGGTGCTCTGAGCCATCCTCTTCGTCTGAACAAATGCCAAAACACAGATCAACTGGTAGCCACGCCTCCCTTCCAAACATGAAGAAGTAAGGCGAGTACCCCGTGGCGTTGTTTCTTGTACTATTGTAAGCATGCACTAACTGGCTTATATGCTGGCTCCATAACTGGCTTTTGAGCTGGATCAAGGGTGCCAAGCATCACCAGCAGAGTGCGGTTGAAACACTCAGGCTGAGGGTCACCCTGAGGGTGGTAGGGTGAGGTTCTGGACTTGTGGATGCCAAGCATGGTCAAGAGCTCTTTATGATCCTGCTTTCAGAGTCTCGACCCTGATCTGAGTGGCTACAGGCTGGCAATCCGTAGTGCACAATGAACTTTTCAAAGAGGACTTTGGCAACGGTCAATGCTTTCTGATCTTTCATTGGAAATGCCTGCGCATACCTTGTGTAATGATCAGTAATGACCAGAACGTTAACTATGCCTTTGGAGTCTGGCTCAATGGAAAGAAAATCTATGCAGACCAGGTCTAGAGGGCCATTACTCGTGATCTGCTGTAGAGGGGCAGCTCTTTGTGGGAGGGACTTACTAGCTACACACCTTCCACAGTTCTGGAGGTATGCCGCAATTTCAGAGGTCATTTTGGGCCAGTAAAACTGGTCCTTGAGGAGTTCTGTGGTTCGTTCTGTGCCAAGGTGTCCCGCATAATTGTGCACAGAGTTTAACACCATCGGCCGGTATCTAGCAGGTAAGATGAGCTGGTTCACTTCTTGTCCAGAGGGTCTTTTGGTGACTCTGTACAGAAGGCCTTGCAGTTCAGACAGAACTGAAGAAGCCTTTTGGATGAGAGGTGAAACGTCTTCAAGAATCTTCAAGCAAATCCAATTGCTCTCTTTTACCTCCTACAAGTTTACTATGACCTGGATGACTGAGAATCTTCACAGACATGTTTCCAACCATTATCTACTTATTATTATTTTATATTTAATTGTAAATATTTTTATATGACCAGCATGTACTCAACAGAGTGCAACTGAAAATTGAACAACATCTCCGACCAAATCAGAATAGTTTCCGTCCTCAAAGATCAACAACTGCTCACACCTTAGCAATTAGAAGACTTATTGAAGGTGTTAAAAGCCACAACAGAAAAGCAATTATTCTCTACATTGACTTCAGAAAAGCGTTCGACTCTGTACACAGAGGTAAAATGATGAAGATACTCAAAGCATATAACATACCACCAAGAATATGCTTAGAGCCATTAATTTACTCTAGGAAAACACCAAAGCCAGAGTTATCACTCCCGATGGTGAAACTGAGTATTTTTAAATCAAAGCAGGAGTACTGCAAGGTGAGATCCTCGCACCGTACCTTTTCATCATTGTAATTGATTACATCATGCACAAAACTTACGAAGGCAGAGAAGAGGAACTTGGGTTTAAATTGCACAGGAGAAGAAGCCGACGCCATCCTGCTGTTACCATCACTGACCTTGACTTCGCTGATGATTTAGCAATATTGACTGAAGAGATCGACCAAGCACAGGAAGTACTAAACCGGCTGGAACAAGAAGCCGAGGGAGTTGGATTGCATTGTAATGCATAAAAGACTGAATTGCAGTTTTTCAATCATTATACTCCAGTAGAGATCAAGGTGAAAAATGGCACGACTCTGAAAGCAGTAGAGAACTTTAAGTATCTCTGAGCGTGGACAGAAAGCACAGAAAAAGATCTTGCTATTAGAAAGGCGCTAGCATGGAATGCCTGTCACAAGCTATGGAAGTTGTGGAGATCAAAGCTGTCAAAGGAGTATAAAAGTAAGACTCCTCACAACAACAGTAGAATCTGTGCTACTGTATGGCTCAGAGGCATGGACACTAACAAAGAAACTGACAAAGCAGCTCGATGGATGTTACACTAGAATGCTCAGGATGGCAATGAATATATCACGGATGAATCACCTCACTAATGAAGAACTCTACGACAAACTTCAAAAAGTATCCAAAAACGTGCAGCAAAGAAGAATGTGTCTCGCAGGACACTGCATATGCCACACTGATGAAATGGCAAACAGATTGGTACTGTAGCAACCAACAGAAGGAAGACCTTGAAGAGGTAGAAGAAGGATAACTTACATAGACCACCTATTAACTGACACTGGAGTGGACAATGTAAACAAGCTAAGGAATATATTGCAACAAAGAGACTTATGGAGCAAGCATGTGTCTGACGTGATGCGTCCTGACGGTCGGCCGACCCGACCTGATCGACAGAAGAAATTTCCCTGGAAAAGATGTCATCTTGAAGATAGCATATGTTGCTCAAACTAAATAAAATAAATAAATAAAACCTCAACGAAGCCATTCCAGAAGTGTAAGTTACCTTTGCCAAGGGCACTGACACAACCCCATAAAATGACACACCCTGGCTTTTGGACTTGTTGCTCATACCAGTCTGGATGGTCCTTTTCAGACCACTGATCGAAAAGACACTTCATTTTTACCTGTGTGGCTTCAAGATCTTCGCAAGCACATTGGCCAGCCAAAAACGGCCATCTGCAAAAGCTGTGAACATAATCTGCTAAAGGCATTGGTGGCTCTTCTCGAGTCAAACTATCTTTCAGAACTGCCAATAGGCCACATACATTATGCCCAAAAACAAGTTGGTTAGGACTAAACCCCAGACTCTCCTGCATCACCTCTCTGGCAGCTAACAGGAGCCACGGCAAACCGTCCTCCCAGTCACGCTTCAATTCACCGCAATGTGTGCGCAGCAGAGATTTGAGCATCTGATGGAAGCGCCCGAGGGCTCCCTGGCTCTGCGGATGGTACGCACTAGACAGATTTTGTTTAATTCCCAGGCACTTAAAAATGTCAACAAACATCTTGGATGTAAAATTACTCCCACGATCGCTCTGGACAATTTTAGGAATGCCAAAAATGGAAATGAACTGTGTCAAGGCTTTAACAACAGCTTTTGTTGAAATGCGATGCAATGGACAGGCAGCTGGATATCTCGTAACCTGACACGTCACCGTCAATAGATATTCACGCCCTGTTTTTGAGGATGGTAAAGGACCCACACAGTCTTTAATTAGATGCTGAAAAGGCTGAGCTGCAACTGGAATTGGATACAAGGGTGCCGGTTTTAAAACCTGATTGGGTTTCCCCGTCATCTGGCATGTATGGCAAGTTTTAATAAAGTGAGCAGTATTTTTCTTGGGTTTGGGCCAGGAAAAATGCTGCAAAATTTGGTCATGAGGTTTTTTTAACACCAAAATAGCCAGATAAATCGCCATGAGCCGTTTTTAGCACTACATCCCGAAACTGAGTTGGAACAACCTTTTGAATCAATGGCTCGCTCACACCTTGCTCACCCTGTAACGACCATTTACGCAGCAGTACGTTATCCTGAACAAAATATTTATTTGTCGCACAAGCTGCATCGTTAAACGTTAACGCAGTGTCAAACAAATTTTTTAACTCTGGATGGCACTTCTGGGCTGCGATCTACTCCTCTCGAGAAACCGAGGAGGGGAGAACAGACCAACCAGGCATAGACATTTTCAAATGACTTTTAGCATCCGAAAACAACTCAGGGTTCGCTTTAGACATAACCCGAGTAACCGCACAGGATTCAAACACATCGGGGAATTTTTTAGACAGCTCAAAATCAGGCGGCACGGTGGTGTAGTGGTTAGCGCTGTCGCCTCACAGCAAGAAGGTCCGGGTTCGAGCCCCGTGG
>JAODJS010000013.1:20912672-20924149 GCA_027576325.1 Sciades assimilis | reverse complement strand
ATGATTGTCCGTCTATGATCTGACTGTTTTATGTTGTTGCAAAGCAGTAAATTAGAACAAGCTTTTTGATTTTCTGTTAGTTTAGCTTTATGCAGACAGAAAGCATTTTTTTTCCCGACTAAAAGTGGGGGGGACGGATTGAGGGTCATTCGAATCTGGGTATGTCAGAACACACCTGACACACCCGCTATCTGCGCCCCTGCCGGAGAGCACCGAGGAAGCTGTTGACTTCATATTTGAATTTCTACCTATCGCTTATGGTCACAATGTCTTCAGGCAGGCTATTCCACAGCTGTACTGTTGATGGGAGGAAGGAACTTTGGTGGGAAGTTGTAGATGAGGCAACATCCTTAAGATCCAGTGTCGATGAGTGCTGTGCCATTGACTGGCGGGTCACTCGATTGACCTCCTTGTGTCTTGGGAGAAGGCTCCTTACTAGAGTAGGAGCATTTCCATAGTCCATCCTGTGGAGAAGGGTTAGGGCTCCAACATTCCTTCTTTGTTCCAGAGGCTATAATTGTTTAGCATGTAGAACATCTTGAGGGAGATTGATTATTTTCATGGCCCTTCTTTGAATTCAACTTCCGTACAGTCACACACTGACTCACGTTCGCTAACTCACCCTGACTTGCTTTCACGTCCACTTTCAACTATTTACTTTCGCTTCTCTCGCACGCTCCCTTTCACTCCTTTCACCTGTTCACCTTAACCCGTTTTCAGGTGATCACTCCGTTCCGCAAGTTGATGCTATGCGCGGAGAGCAGGAAAGAGATGGAGGATTGGATCAGCGCTCTGAAATCCGTACAGAAATGGGAGACATATGAGGTCAGTGTTTGACCTTTGACCTTGTGAACAGATTAAAAGGTGATGGACTCTGCTTTCTGTTGGTGGTGTTAGAGTGTTAGAACTGCAGCATTTGTATTTCAGAATGAGCGAATTTCTGTCACTGTGGCAGGTACACTGGCTTTGCTTACGTCCAGGTATATAGGTGTGATGTGTTTTGATCACAGAGGATGTGACTGTACATGAGTGTGTGGGGTGAAGTGTGTGTTGTGTGTGTGTGATCTCAGGCCAGTCAGTTTAATATGGAACACTTCTCCGGGATGCATAATTGGTACGCATGCTCTCATGCTCGCCCTACATTCTGTAACGTCTGCCGGGAGGCGCTGCCTGGAGTCACCTCTCACGGCCTGTCCTGCGAAGGTAAACACGCAAACTAATATTCAGCCAACAGCACAAACAGCAACACAAAACAACCACGCTCCTGCCACTGTGTTCTCTTTATCTAGTTGATTGACACATTCTTGTATGTTCTCTGCATCTTTGGTTCTATGTAACCTCTCACTATCCCATTCTTTGTTTGTTACAGTGTGTAAGTTTAAAGCTCATAAACGCTGTGCTGTCCGATCCACCAACAACTGTAAGTGGACCACTCTGGCATCCATAGGAAATGACATCATTGAGGATGAAGATGGGGTGAGTTTATATCTTCAAATAGACGTATCTTTTTGTTCTTGCAGTTATGCATTTGCTGGTGAATAAATGAGAACTGCTGTGTGTGCGGTGTGTGTGTGTGTGTGTATAGGTGTCCATGCCTCACCAGTGGCTGGAGGGGAACCTGCCAGTCAGCGCCAAGTGTGTGGTGTGCGATCGGACATGCGGCAGCGTGCGAAGGCTGCAGGACTGGCGCTGTCTCTGGTGCAAAGCCATTGTACGTGTTCTGGACTTTGACTTAATACTTAACAATTATTAGTGAATATCAGTGAATAATAACTGAGAGGAAGTCGACGTTATTATTCACCGATATTTCCTGAGCCTGAGGCAGATAATTGTTCTAGTATAAATACACAGGTGATTATTTAAATATCTTTAAGAAATAATTTGCATTATTTTTTTTTTGTGGCCCATTTTCCATCAAATCCTGCGCTCTGATTGGCTGGCAACCCCAGTTACGGACCTCTGGCGACTTGCTCATTCACAGCAACAACAAACATAGTAGCATTTTTTGTCAATATTTATCTTTTTTTAATAAGATTCATTTATAAAATTATCAGAAATCTTATAAAAATTTGCCAGCATTTCTCAGTATAATAGCATTAATTTTACCTCATGGATAGCGATAACGGCAGTGTTCACAGCGAAAGCGAGTTTTACTACCCTGAGGGAGAAGAAATAAAAGAAAACATTTCAGGAGAAAGATAAAAACCTGTAACTTGCTAACGCTGAGCAAAAACATGGCTGAATCTTGAATGACTCAATTTTGTATAAATAGTTTTTTCCTGCCATGGAAGTGCACTTGTATACCGAGGAGGAAGCCATTTGCATTACAGCTGTGAATGAGGATTCAAAATGGCGGCTTGGCTCGGTTTTCCCTTTCAGGTGCTCTCGTTTTCTGTTAGAATTTGGTAAAGAAAAAATTAAATATATTACTTACCAGCTTAAGGTCGGTTCGTATGGTGAAATACCATGACTTCGGCCTTAAATACTGAGCTCGGCCCAGAGGGTCTCACTCAATACTTACAAGAACTCGGTCACGGTATTTCATGATACAGACCTCTCAGCTGGTAAATAATATATATAATATTGGCACTGCCTAAAAGCGGAGCTCCCGATGAGTGTATGAGCAAAATATCTGCAAGGGCACAAAATCAACCTGAATAGAACAATAATTTTATAGCATATGAACTATCTTTACACCATTTCACTTTACATCATTGCTATAGAATTATGATCGAATATCAAACTTGATATGCCAAACAGTTGTCTGGTTGCATGTCTCACATCCACACGCTTTGGAGCTCAGAGCGCAGCCGCAGACTGTAAAGCACGCACAGCACCATTAGGACTAATTATCATGCACCTGTTCCTGATTATACAATCATGGCACATACATATAAGGACTCTCAGTAACACACAGACTTTGCGAAGTATACCAAGTATACCAAGCCTTGTGTTTTGTATCACTTTTCTGGTTTTGTGTTTTTGGACTGAGTATTGTATTGCCTCTGATATCCTGTTTGTGCCTCGCTCAACCACTGCCTGTTTTTCGACTCTGCCTTTGTCTACATTTTAAATCTGTTTGCTAGTGTGCCTTCAAAAAAATCTCTTCCTGTGATTACATCCGTCTATAACCCTTTAATGAAAGCAA
The DNA here is from genome assembly GCA_027576325.1 of Sciades assimilis. Taxonomy (NCBI): domain Eukaryota; kingdom Metazoa; phylum Chordata; class Actinopteri; order Siluriformes; family Ariidae; genus Sciades; species Sciades assimilis. Next base: position 20,921,001 of record JAODJS010000013.1, on the reverse strand, counting down.
CTGTAAATTGTCCAACAAGCTAGTGGAGTAATATAACTGTTTTAACTAGTTTTAAATGAAACCATCAGGAATATTTTCCATAAAATGTGTCAGTAAATAATCCCACGCTATTTTTTCAAAAGCAAATTAAAAATAAGCGCTGAATAAAAACCTATCTATCTTATATAAATAAAGGTACAAGTTTCACTGTCCGGTGGTCAAGTGTTTATGAGATACATTGCCTTGCACTTATGATGGGGTTCCCTGTGATGGTACACGTACATACGGACATTGTACGGTCAAGCCATCAAAAATCAGGTGGATGCATACGGGGCTACGATCCGTGTGCTTATAATTAAAAAAAAAAAATTAGTTAATTGCTGCGGTATAAGAGGGTATGCTGTTTTTAGAAAGTGATCAATTACAGTGTAAAATAAATTATTTACCTCAACCCTCCATTTGTCAGAAGCAACTGTCTCAGTAACCTGCAGTCAGATTTTCTGCAAGCAAATGGTCAGTGTTTTTATTTTTTTTTTTAAAGCTCTCTACGGACTCTACTCCAGACCTGGTTGGATGAGTTTTCTGAGGATTTCAGGGATCCCCCAATGCACTCTTCGTTGCGCTTAATGTGCCTGCAGCTGAGGCAACACACCTCTCTTTCAGATCTGGCCAAGTGCTATGAGGCTCTCTTCAAAAAATTTCAAGCAGAAGGTCAGACATTTGCTGTGACACTGTTTACTTGCCATCTTTAAGTCATATAAGTCAAATATATAATATTATAAAGAGGTACTATATCCACATACGATATAGCAGTGTCCAGTAACATAGCTAACTCTTTTTTTTTTTCCCCTCTTAGATGTTGTGAATAAAGATCAAGCTGGTGAGAAACAGGAGCCAGAGTTGAATCGGGGAGAGAAGGATTTGGATGATGTCACTGATCAGGCAGACTTCATGGATTTCTCTGTCACAGAACTTGCAGAGCAGCTCACCAGACAGGATGCTGTGAGTGTCAATAGTTAAATTTACATGCTCAGCCTAATAACCCAATAATAACATTAATCAAGGGTATTTTATGCTGAATGAATTATCATGAATACACTTCATCGAAACTCTGAAATGTGAATAACATAAGTTATTATGTGATGGACTGTTATTCTGGTTAGTCCCTGTGATGGACTGTTATTCTGGCATCCTGTTCAGGGTGGGTTCCTGCCTCATGCCTGGGATAAGCTCCAGATCAACAATAAAAAGATTAATTCATTCATCTTAATCATAATAAAAGTAATGTCAATCAGATATCTATCTAATGAATAGAAGTGAATAATCTGTTTACTGTCTAAACTTTGGAATCTTTTCATATATTCCGCACATTCTCCATGTTTGTGTTGCCATCGAATGTCAATTCTTTGGGAAAAATATGTATGTTTTCAAAGTTTAAAAAGATTTTAAAATAATTAAGAGGTTTGCTGGTGGTGTGATAGACATCTGTGGCCTTCTGTTGGGAGAGAACATGTGAAATGTCTTATGTTTTGCTCAGAAGGGCATTTTGAAAACACAAGCATGGTGATTGATCATGCTGAGCTAAAGTTAGCTACATGTTACAGTCGGACAAGATTAACAGGCTTCTTCTTGTCATGGTAGCATTGACCCCAGTCTATTGAGTATGCATAAATTTGCTTTGTATTATTTAAAAGTAATGACAAAAAAAGAAATTTACACAAATTGAGTTTATATTTAAGTTAATTCTGAAACTGTATTCAGATTGAATTCATTTAAATTGTGTGTACACATAACTAGTAATGAATTTTCCACTTCTGCTAGGTTTCTCATTATTAGTAAATGATCAATAACCTTCAACCTTTCACATTTCTTGGTATGATCTTGTAGGAGCTGTTTGTGAAGGTGGTACCCTTCCAGTGTCTGGGCTGTGTGTGGTCTCAGAGAGATAAGAATGAAAACCTCTCACCCACCATTCATGCTACCATCTCCCAGTTCAATGCTATTACTAACCGTGTCATAACCTCACTGCTTTGCCCCTCCACCTCCCCTTCTTCCACTCCATCATCCACTCTGAACCAGAGAGCGAGAGTGATCGAAAGATGGATAAGAGTTGCACAGGTTAGATCAATCATGTTTGTTTATTCACTTTTCTGCTCTGAAGAGGTTTCAGAGTAAAATTCTGTTTAAAATACCTGATTTTACTGCTACTTTGTGTCTCCATGCTGGATTTTCATCAAATTGGTCACAGAGTATTTAAGATCTTGTGGCGACCAACTTGACTCCATCACTGTCTGTCCTGAAAGCAGATGATACTTTTTAAAATTGCATCTGTTTTCATCTCTGTGGTGTAACAGTCTGCTTTTATTTGTTCCCACAGGAGTGCAGGCAGCTGAAGAACTTCTCCTCTCTGAAGGCCATTTTGTCTGCGCTGCAGTCCAACCCGGTTTACAGGCTGAGAAAGACCTGGGCTGCAGTGAGCAGGTACACATTAAACTAACACACACTTACTGTATAGCTGAGTGGTAAATGAATCATGTTCTTTATGTAACTTTGACAGAGCCAATTTCCTGGAATTGGGTCTTGAGTTTTCAACAATATTATGTAAATCCAGTTTGGATAGGCTTGCCTTGGTGGAAAATGACTTGGAGCCATTCTTTGGCACTGACAATTTATTTAAACTATGTTTAAATCGGGGTGGCACAGTGGTGTAGTGGTTAGCACTGTTGCCTCACAGCAAGAAGGTCCGGGTTCGAGCACAGCGGCCGGCAAGGGCCTTTCTGTTTGGAGTTTGCATGTTCTCCCCGTGTCTGCATGGGTTTCCTTCGGGTGCTCTGGTTTCCTCAACAGTCCAAAGACATGCAGGTTAGGCTAACTGGTGGCTCTGAATTGACCGTAGGTGTGAGTGTGAATAGTTGTTTGTGTCTATGTGTCAGCCCTGCGGTGACTTGTCCAGGGTGTACCCCGCCTCTTGCCCATAGTCAGTTGGGATAGGCTCCAGCTTGCCCATGACCCTGTACATGATAAGTGGCTACATAGGATGGATGGATGTGTCAGTTTGACTTTGTATGTTCTCTGTATGTGCTTTTTCCAGAGAAAGCATGAGCACTTTTGAGAATCTGTATGAAACTTTCCCGGATGAGAACTGTGTACTGACCAGCAGAGAAATCCTTGAGGAGGTTGGAGAACACACATACACAAACTGTAATTGTATGTTAACAGAAGTCTAAAGTATCACACTGCTGATTTTTAGCCATGAAAACACACCTCACACCCATTGTTAATGTGTGCCAAGACAGTTAACTGTTATCAAGTATTAAATCTAGCTTCACATCAGGGTGAAGTTTTTTTTCACATAGTTCCACACACTCGGACGCTCTTTTGGTACTTGTTTGCACAGTATTGTTACTGTAGACCCAACTGCCATTGTAGTGCTTTAGCCATTCAGTGTATCAGCACATTCAGGTTCTGGTTGGTGGAAATAAGGTGTTAACCAGTGGAGATGATAATGGAATCAATCGTTTGTTTTCTATTCAGGGTGCTTTTAACCTTGCTCCACTGAACTGATTCAACAAATGCATCAGAAAAGCAAAACATTTGCTGAGGGATGTGCTAACAAACCTTTCAGCTATTTTAGCAAACCTTTCAACAACTGAATAATTCATATTTTATGAACCGTAGCCAGCATTTTTTGTTTGTTTGCTTGTTTTTCGGCTCAGATATCTAGAATACATCGTGCTTCAGCAGCCCTCCAGGTCTGATTTTGCATCTCGCATGTCAGTTTAGTTAACTTGCATGTCAAAACATCTGCAATCCATAACACACAGCATGCTTCCTCACTAATCTACCATGCTAGGATTCACTGTCAAGTGCATAGTCTCCAACTGGTGCTTTTTGTCCAAAACCAAACCAAAAAACCTGCATGAGATTTAACTGAAACACAATATGGGAAAGCGCCCTTAAAATATCTGAAACCTGCTGCCTAGTACACACCTCTCTTGGTCATTCAGTGAACAGTGTCATTTTGCAACAGAGTTATACTTGTTAGTACATTTTTAGTTCATTATACTGGATTTTTTTTAAATGTCTGATATCACCAAATGTTCACCCAGTGATGCTCATAGAAATGGGTTTCTATTTACAGTATGTAATACTACTTTTTTTCTTCCATAGTCAACTTGGCTTGTGTGTGTGTGTGTGTTATTTGATAACTGTCTCTGATGGGTTTTAGGATGGGAGCCAGGCAGCCATGGACAATATTTTACCAAAGACATCCAAGCAGTGTCCACTGTTTAAACAGATGGTAAAGTCCTCAAATAATTGTGCATGCACAGTTCTCTCTAATTATAAAAAATGAAGGGAAAGGTAACTGCAAGCCAAGCAAGTGTGTCCACTTTTGGGCTCCTGGATGCCATTAATCTCAACATTTAAACAGCAAAAATTCTGTCTACTTAAGGTTTTTCAGGGACCAAGTGTTCTGAGAGAAATTGTGTATGGTTAACCACATCCTCTCTCACACACACACACACACACACACACACACACACACACACACACACACACACACACACACACACACACCATGCTCCAAACAACATAAAGCCACTTTGTTGATTCATTGCATTGAAAATCGAGATAAAACTAGTTTCTACCCTAAATGTGTAGTTGTTCTATATTCTTTGTTCTAGTTATACACAATATGGTCAAATATTTGTGGACACCTGACTGTCACAATCATGCGTGGTCCTTCCCCAAAATTTTGCCCCAAATTTGGAAACACACAGTTGTATAGAATGTCTTTGTCTGCTGTAGTATCACAGTTTCTCTCCACTTCCCTGAGGTCCATGAAGACATGGTTTGCCAAGTTGGAGTGGAAGAACTTAAGTGGCCTGCACAGAGCCGTGCCCTCAACCCCACTGAATTGGAATGTAGACTGCACTCCAGGTCTCCTTGCCTTACATCACTGCCTGACCTCACTAATGCGCTGGTGGCTGAATGGGCAAATCCCCACAACCATGCTCCAAAATCCAGTGGAAAGCTTTCTCACAAGAGTGGAGGCTTTTATAACAGCAAAGGGGGAATAAATCTGGACTGGGATGCTTAAAAACTCCACAAACATTTGGCCATGTAGTGTATATTAACTGCCTGAGAACTGATACATGTTTTACTGATTGCTTTCTAATTTGCTAATGAAACTTTTTCTATAGAACGCCAACAATGGAGTCGTGCCTTACTTGGGAACATACCTCAGTGTACTCACCATGCTGGATACAGCATTGCCTGATACTGTGGAGGTAAAACCTAAAATGTTACGTCACCTTCTCTATGACTGCATGAGTGAAAACCTGAAAGCATGCTGGTGTTATTTTTTTTTTCTAATGAGTGAACATTTTTCCCCAAATCTGTCAGTTTAAACACAGCATCTGATGGAGAGGCTACAGTAATGTTATAAGCAAATAGCATTTCTCTTTTGAAAGGCTCTACGATGTGACCTTTTAAACTACATTGTGAGTTTTCTTATTCTTATAATAAGCATCTAATTACCATATATATATATTTTTTTAAACAGCGTGACTTCATCAATTTTGAGAAGCGCAGGAGGGTGAGTTTCTGGCTTTCTCTCATGATTGATTTGGGTGTTACTTTGTACATGTTAAGATTACACACTGGTGTGCTTTTAGAGATAAGACTGTTCTGAAGTCATGGAAAATCCTCCAGCAGGGGTGGGTGATACAAAGTTTTATATCGCGACGTTACGAACATTTTTAAATGGTCTCAGTAATATAACATTGAATGCACAATTCGTTACCTACAAATGACAAACAAAAGACATAACTTTAAATCAGACAAATTGTCAAAGTATTGCAGTATGAATGTTTTTTGAATGTTTTTTTTTCACTTACATCTGCAACTGTAAACTGCAGTGAAACAACCAGAGAACAAATAAAAAAACCAAAAAGCAAAAAATGTATTGTTCTCAAGATTTTACTAAAAAGTCCATATTGATCACTTCAAGCCAGTATTTTTATTTGCATTTTGTATGTTGGTTTCCTTTGATGTTTTTGCTGAACTTAAACTTAAGTTTGCTTATTGACAAATTTTACTGTTCATTTATACTGGTGTACTATCTACGGAAGAGGTTTCACAATTCCCAACTTTGTGAAACATTGATCTAGTTGTTCTGTAACTCACGGAGCACAGAAGAACCAGATATGGGTAGGGAGCTCGTAGGGGAAAGTAGTAGGGAGTTACCTTATCTCCTACATGTCACCAATGCCTATCTTTATACACTTGTATTTTTTGCAGGAGTATGAGATTCTGTGGCAAATCCGTCAGCTCCAAGCATCCTGTGCTCAGTACACTTTACCAGACCATCCTCAGGTTGCAGCCTGGTTACAGTGTCCCAGGTTGCTTACGGATCAGGAGAGGTGAGACTCCATGTCCCTGCAGGAGGGTTCCTTATATTTTGCGCTTATTGATTAAGTAGATGCAGTTCTATTTGAAGTTCAAATCTTGGAAAATTTTTTTGGAAGGTCTAAAATGTTCTTTGAAAGAAATCAAGAAACCCTGGGTTTATTCCCTACCTATGAAATGCAAACAAAGTACCATTCCATATGTTCTAGCTGTCTAAATTTCCTGTCTCTATTTTTATATAATTATCATTGTAAACAGCAGATGAAACTGTAGGTGTGAATGTGAGTGTGGATGGTTGTTTGTCTCTGTATCAGCCCTGTGATAATCTGGCAACTTGTCCAGGGTGTATCCCACCTCTCGCCCATAGTCAGCTGGGATAGGCTCCAGCTCGCCTGTGACCCTGTAGAACAGGATAGGCTGCTACAAATAATGGCTGGCTGGATTGAACAGCAGATGAACTGATTCGATTTTGGAATCAATCCAAACAGGGTCAATGTCACAGCAAGGTCAAATGTCTGAAATAGTTTTTCTTCAATAGCTTCCTTCCTGTTTGAAGTGCATTTTAAGGGTATTTCTGACATACAAATTAGTAACAAGAAGGACTACACTAATGGGTGGCAAAGGCATCTCCGTTGACACTATTGACACCAAGTTCAACTTGTCTGTGTTGTTCTTTATCACTGATCTACACTCACTGACCACTTTATTAAGTGTTGGCCTGTCAGCAAATAATAGTAAACTGAGGCTACAATGAGCATAGGCTCACTGAAACTAGACAGTTGAAGATTGGAAAAAGACCAGACAGTGACAGGGTTGGAACATGTTGGCTCAAGGTTCAACATGTGTGTTCTGAGATGCTTTTATCTTCACCATGGTTGGAAAGACTGCTTGTCGTAGCCGTCCTATAGCTTGAAGCAATCTGGCTATTCTCCTCTGGATTGTCATTGACAAGGCATTTCCGCCTGCAGAACTGTTTGCTCATGCAATCTAGTTTGTATTTTGCACCATTCTGTGCGAACTCTGTGGACTGTTGTGAGTAAAACTCAGATTTCTGAAATACTCAAACCAGCCCATCTGGCACCAACAACCATGCCACAGTCAAAGTGTATGAGATCACATTTTTCCCCCACTCTGATATTTGATGTGAGCATTACCTGGAGCTCTGTATAGTATCACTGCCTGTATGATACAGTACTATGAACTGGATAATTGTGCAAAAATGTAAGTGTATGGGTGTTCCTAATAAAGTGGTCAGTGAGTGTATATTACAATGGATACTTAATAAATATTGTTTCTGTACATACGTCCTCAGTTATGAGTTGTCCAGACAGCTGGAGCCTCCACTTGACAGCTGTTCACCGTCCAGCAGTACAGCCCCGAATCACCGATCACTCGCCAAAAAGCTCACTTCGTGAGTGTGAACATTTACAGAAAAACATCTTTTGATTTATGTGACAGAAAGGCAGAAAATACATAATAAATCTTACACTGTGCTGTGTGTGTGTGTGCTCAGCCTCCTGAATGTGACCGAGAGCGCCAAAAAGAATGCTGACCAGATTAGTGTCTCATCCTCTGGATCCAGCAGCTCTGAAATGGAGGATCTCTCCACAAATCAGTCATCTCCTCTTGGAGCGCAGGTACTAAATAAATGCCCATCCTTCTACCCTATGTTGCATTCTATGGTCTTCATGGTACATACTTAAAGGAATACTCTGGAGTGAAATGCTTTTTAGGGCTATTTTCGCATGATTGGGAGTGCATACGTCAAGTTGGTAGCACAATCACGTCAATCAGTTGTGTTTTGAGAGTTGTTTTTTTTTGTGATTTAAACCGAAAGCGCTAACATGGCAGTGTGAGGGGCATGTCATTTCACCGATACAAAACGCTGTTTTTAAAACCATTGCCAAGGTCCAAACAACATTACAGTTCAGTGGAAGTG
>JAODJS010000013.1:20819867-20839056 GCA_027576325.1 Sciades assimilis | reverse complement strand
CCCCCTTTGCTTTTAGGCACCTGTTGGTACGGCCAAAATACTGAGTCTTATGCCAGGTCTTTTTAAATTTAATTTTTTTTCCCCAGGTCCTCATAACTAGGGTACTTGGGGTTATTTATCTAGATTATGCACTTGAACATTATGGTCTGAATTCCTTCACCTGTTTTCCCTGCTTGCTGAATACACTGTAAATAATTCCGGTCATTTCTATAATAAAATACTGTGTAGCACCGAATACAATACTTTTATGGAAAAAAAAAATTTTCAGTGCTGTGTAAATATTTATACAATGACAAATGACCTTACTGTAAAACTACTGTATAGTTGCTGTGACTATAATATATAGTATAATTAGCTTTACTGTAAAACTATACAGCAAAGGCACTGAGGCAGCAAGTACATAAACCATAGCGCTGTTGAATTCTTAAATCTGATTAGCCAGAAGGTGTGCATTAATTTCCTTTAACAGCATGGCTCTGACACTAATGTTGACTGCACAAAACACAAATCACAAGTTTATATAAATGTGCTCATTCTGGTATGTTATTGATTCCACAGTACTGGTTTCTATAGAGCCACATTGCTGTAAAACATTATGGACAAGTGTAAGTGACAAAAAAGAGAAGAAGATGCAGTGATTCATGCTGATACATTCTATTCATCGGCTTTATTTTCTTCCCCTTTGAAGGAAATGCAAAGTGTTATGGTGTGTTTGATTAGTTACGACTTTTGGATACTGAACAGCAAATTCAATGTGCATGTAATTTTGAGAGAGAGAGAGAGAGAGAGAGAGAATTTTCCTCCATTCTGCTGCTGGGTTTTAGCAGTAGGCTGAGTAACTAAGCTGAGTAAATAGGCCAGTGTTACATCAGGAAAGTGAACATGCATAAGTAGGTCTGAGACAAAGTGTGTCAGTGTGTCAGGTCTCTCTGAGCTAACCTGACTCAGGGCTTCAGGATTTGCTCAAAGCTCTAGTGCCGTCACACAATGCCTAATGAGGAATGCTGCCCTGTGGTAGATTAGCACCATTCTCTCAATAGGTAAATGTTTAGTTGTTTGTTCAAATCAAGGGCACATTCCATCTCACTGGAAGCAGCAGGTGTGAAACATTGGATTGTTATTTCAGATATTTTTAACACTCTTGTTTGCATAAGTAGACGTGTTGCAAAGTATCACAAACTCTTTTTTTAAGAACAGAACTTAAATGGAGTGTAGTTATAAATTATCAGAAGAATACCACAATTATAAGAAGAAATGGAAGAAACTGACCAATTGTCAGAAAAGCAACATCCTTTTTATTTTTTTTCATTTTGCATTTGCACCCATTGTCTTTGATGTGTATTAGTGTTGTAACATCATGAATCCATTTCAAAACAGAGTGTGACAACAATGACACAAGTCTTGTTGAATCTTTGTTTCTTTTTCAAATTATGAACAGAAAACACAAAGATCACTGAGTTTAATACACGTTGATAGAATGAGGGAAAAGGCTTTGAAGAGGAGAACAGGTGAAGATGTCAGAGGTGGGTTTAAATACATGAAAACAGGACAACACTTTTCTCAAAAATCACACATAATTAAAAAAAAAAAAGCACAGAATACAGTGTCATCCAGGGTAGAAGAAATTTTACATTTATACATTAATAAGTGCTCTATGCCAGATGTGACATGTAGACTTGACTTAAAAATGAAAAACAAAAGACAGTGAATCTAAATGAGGCACATTCAAAAACAAAATACAAACAAATAAAAAACAAACAAAAACACGCAAATACATTTTTATCATTAAAATAAGTTAAATATGGGAAATATGTAGGGCTTTGTCTGCAACAGACATACAAGTTCTGTGGACGTCAGTGAGCCGAATGGCTTAAGTAAGGGTTCAAGGGCAGGACATCAAAATCATGACTGCAAACTGCAGCTTCATCATACTTCTCTAACTCAGTTACCTATTTGTAAGCAGTTGGACTTGTTAAAATATTTGTATTCGTTACATTTTATTTCCAGTCTTATATAACTGCTGTAATTGCACTAAAATTGTTTAATCTATGACATTCCAGATACCGCAGGTTTTTAAAAAAAAAAAATTGGGGGCATTTTGAATTTCTTTAAAAAGGTAAGTTGCTGAAAACAATGAGAACTTTTAAAATAACAAATACACAATCAAAAAAGGTACTTAAATGACACCTGAACAGTAAACACAATGATATTATACAGTATTTTTGACGAATTAGTGAGTCATCTAAATCCTTTTTGCCCTTCAATTTTTTTTCTTTTTTTTCCAAAACAATTTGATTTTATTCTTAAAATATATATTTATATATAATAATTATATCACAGTAATATACAAACCAAGTGCTTGGACAAGAGAAAGTGGTGTCTCGGATTGTGAGTATGGTTTCAGGAACAGGAATAGGGAAAATGTAAAAGATGTATGGCAGAGGTATGAAATGTAAAGCTATTTCTTTATTAAGTATTTCTTTGGTCAAGGGAATATTCCCAGAATGCTCAAATGTTTGATATGTTTTGTGGTGAACAGCTAGCCTCTGATTTGGTATAAAAATGGACACAAACCAGCAGGTATTTACAGTTAGTGAGTAGGTTAGAATGCCTCACAGATGGTTACTATTGCCATGTTTGCTGTTACCTTGACATCATGTTTTAACAAATTGTGATTGGGAAAAATGTGAACAGATCATTCACTCCTCTCATTTGCTGCACAAGTGCTTTTGTAATTATGGGATGAGATACAGAAACAAAGCAGTCTTTACAGTATAATACAGTTTACCCAGAAGTTCTGTCTGCTTTTGGGACTGACATTTCTATATCTATGTCTCTGCTGCCCAAGCACACCAATACCAGGTGAAGGAGGATAAAGGATATGTCTGATAGCATGCTACCACAGTGGGTCCCATAGTGTCTTTCACTCTTAGTCATGCCTCCTATTCATGCTGTTGCATACACCAGGATTTTGCTTTCCACAATCCATTCTTCTTTCCTCTGTTGAAGTGGCCTGCTTGCAGAACTCTGGAGTTGGCTGGCCCTTAACCCCTGGTTTGGCCTTTCTCAACCAACCTGAAGTTGCTGGGTGGACTGAGGCAAAGCCAGGTAAGGGTGCTGAGGTAATGGATGCACATGTGCTGGTGGTGTAGGTGGAGACTCTTGAGTTGCTGATCCAGCATTACTCAGAGATCTGTGCTTAAGGCGTAGTTTGTGCGGTAATGCTGTTCCTTTGACCTCTATTTGACTGTCTTTGCTTTGGCTTTGTGGGGAGGAATATGGCCCTCCAGCCAAAGGGGATTGCTGGTGATAACTGCCAGATTCAGAACAAAATGAAGATGGGCACTCATCATCAGTGGATGCATCTTTGTCAGAACTGCGGGGATCACCATCGCTTAAGGAGGTGTCCTTTCCTGAGTGACCCTGATAGTACCCTTCTTTCCTGGGACCTCCTTCGTAACTCAGTACCGGAGGCTCCTCATCCTGTGGGCTGTCATAGTGGTACAGCTCTTCACCTCCTTGTCTGCAAAGGTCTGGTGCCATGGTCTCAGCTTTCTGACAACTACCCACAAGCCGCTGATGTTGGGCCCTGTATGCTTGTTTCATTGCTGCTTCTCCATCTGAGTATTCATAAGGCAGAGTGTCTAAAGTCTTACTTTCATGCTGACTGGATGCCTCTGATAGGCTTTCAGTGCTTTTGGTAGACCCCTCTGTAGGTTGGAGAAGGATCTGTGGCAGTTTCTGTTGAGTGATTTCCTGAGGTCTTGCATTCTCTACAGGATATGAAACACTGCTAGAGCGATACAGGATGACACTTCTTTGAGCAGTCTGCACTGGAGGGGCAGCAGCACTGACGACAGTCTCTTGGTGCTGATGCTGTTGTTGGTGGCTGTGATATCCTGATTGAAAGGTGTGTTGATGATGCGCTATGGACAACTCACGACGGATGTTGAACATAATTGGTGTGGTTGTGCTGTTTGCAATGTCCATATCTATCCCTGGCCCTTCCTGCTTGATATCATAGTTCATTGGCTCTGGACTGTCACGGGAAGAACCATCAGACATATCTGAGAGAGAACCTCGAGGAGAATACTTAATTAACTGGGCAAGTCCCTCACCCCGGACAGACTGCTCAGCCTCTGAAGAATCAGAATTCATCACTTGGGAGCCACTGGAGTAGCCATTAGGGTAGAAATGACTGGAAGAAGAAGAAGAGGAGGAGGAGCATGCAGATGTTCCATTCATTGTTCCTCCAATTTGCTGACTCTTCTCCATATAGGAGGCTGCACTGATGAGGCCAAATCTGAGTTTCAACTGCAAGAGTTCTGTTTTTAGACGTACATTCTCATCATTCAGTGCAATAACTCTATTCTCCAAAACCATGTCATTGAGTCTCCGTTTTTCCCGGGAGCGCTTAGCTGCTTCGTTGTTCTTGCGGCGTTTCTCCCAGTAGGAGGCATCTTTCTTCTCATCAGAGATAAACTCACGCTTGCGTCGGCAGGTCATGTTTGGCTTGGCTTTTAAAAGACGGACAGAACGAGGACTGCCCTTGGGTGAAGGAAGAGTGTTGTTATAGCCTGAGAAAGTTTCTTTATTGTTGTCTATGGTTTTGCCGACACTGGAATTTGCTGGGCTTAAGCTTTCCATTGTTCTTTAGAGGAATCCAGTTTGGAATCTTCTTGCTACCATCGGAAATGGTTACTGATGGGAAAATAAGGGATGGGGTGGAGGGGAAAGGTGGTTATCAAGATGGCTGTAAGGTCTCCCTCCTTTCAGTAGTCTTGAATGTTGGACTAAGTAGCTGGATCAGCAAAAATCCTGTGAGGTATTTTAGCTGCAGTTGGGGTCAACCTCATTGATTTTGATGACGTTCCTATGCTAATAATTAATAAGCTTTGTTAAGTGTCCAGATTGGCTAAAAAGATCAAAAATAGGTGAGCCTCTGTGACAGTTTCCTGCATTTAACTAGTGTTAAACATCCAGTGCACTCCCTAACCAGCCACTCCAACAGCCAAAGGGATAAAAAGGACAAAAAAAAAGAAGAAAAATTCCTGAAGTCTCAAGAATGTGAAACTATTGACTTAGGGCAACTGTCACCTGTTCTTTTTGCTTGTTTTCAGGGTTTTTTCCCCTTGCTTTTCAACAAGGCTATGTTAATAAGCTGGCAGAGACAGACTCCAGTGCTTGAGGCGTATTGCAGGATGTAGGTCACTCAGTCTGTCTCAGCTTGTCAGACAGTGGGGAGGGGTGCAACCTATATCTGAGCCTCCAGATGGCTATGTATTGGAAGGCTGTGGACACAAAAGCAAAAACATATATCTGTTAATTCCTTGAGAAGAACATAAACACTCAGTCTTCAACTTTTTTTTTTCCCCAGTACATTTTCCCCAGTACATCTAGAGAACTGAAGGATTTAGGATTTTTTTTTATTGGGAGACCCTCACCTAATCCTGTGCTTAGCATGTCTGGCTTTAGTTGGATGGTTTCCCATGGCAACTCTCGATAGTCTCTTGTGCAGGCCTAACCACTGTCTGACCTTTTAGCCTTGCTATTGATCTTCTCTGTCTATGACCCATGACCTCTGTTCTCCATCTAAATGTTGCCTATTATAATTAGGCTAACAAAAGAGAGAGAAAGAGCTCACAGAAATTTTACATAAAAAAAGACAACGCTGTCTTAGTAACTCTGTTTTAATTCCTACAACCTGACATCCCTTAAATCAATTTGTTTGACTCACCAACTGTAAATGCTTACAGCATTAATCTCCCTTGTGCAAAATTCCCCTACAGGATTGAGAACTGTGACCATAACTGCATGTCTGGCAAGCATTAGCAATGAGCACATGATTTGTTTTTACATTCTGAAACACTAGCCTGTATTACATCAGAGTGAAGAAATCAAAGCAAGGCTGAAGCATATGCTTTTTAAAACATTAACATGTTACTCCTCTTCTTTGGGTGCACAGCCTGAATAATATGATAAAGAGATCTGGCATAGCTTTGAACAGATCTTACAGGTGCAACCATATAGTTTTCTATGGGTCAAGGGATAGATTCCAAAACAGCCAGGCAGAAAAAACAAAAACCAGGCAGGTCGAGTGTACTTATTTTCTGGGGATAAATCATTAAATCGCTATCAGATGACAGCTGATGAAGGGCCAGATCTATTTGTTTAACAATGAAGAACAGGCAAGACTCTCACTGATGAATTAGGTCAGTTGAATGGCCTAGACAGGCTCCACTGCCTGTGTTTGGAAACGAGTGACAAGGGAATGTTCTGTCAACTTAACTAACACTCTGGGGAGGTAACAAGGTTCCACCTGGCCAGAGCAAGCTCTGTGGAAAATATAATGACAGCAAGTGACTTTGAATTTACATCTGCTATTTTCCTATTTCTGATGTCCTATAATGGCAGAACACACAACAGCTTGTTGTGTCAAATAAAAATGGGTTCGAATGGACACACTTAAAGGCTCAAGTGACAGATCTTGGAGTGCTTGGAGATGAATTCAGTAACTGTACCTCCATTTAATACTGTGCTCAATGAAGACTTAATTTAATAACTCATAGGAGCCCAAAAGGCACAGATCATAATATAGTACTTGCTGCAATGAAATAACATTCTTTTTTGCTTTCTAATTGCACAATCTGGGAACCTTTTCTTTGGCATTATCTCATCATAATATGTGACATTATTTACCTGCTAATAAATTCTCCCAAGCTTTACTTTAAAAATATTTTCTCATCTGGTAAGAAATGTCCAGCTACAAAAAGCTGATAATAAGCAGCAAGTGACTATAAGAACAAAATCTTTCAAGTTTAAGAATAATCTAGGAGTTTTATGTTAAACTTTTCTAAATATGTTAAAACTCACAAGAGTTCATGGGTAATGAGGTCAAATAGACAGATGTCACGCCAGGATTATACACTAGTTAATCTAATATTCAGAGTTTAGAGTCCTGAAGCCACATAACTAAGGGTTAAAGAAAGAGAGACTCTTTCCCTTGCTGGCCCACTAACCCAGAAACTGGGCAGCGCGTGAGACAAGGCTGTGCTCAAATATAGGTCAGGAATGCTTCAGCAAGAGCTGGAGCTAGAAAATGAGTGGGAGGGGTCAGATATTTAGCTAAAAATAGAGGGAGGTGAGCAAAAGATTGAGGGAGACTGAGACGAAGAACGAGACAGACAAAGAGGAAAAAAGGGAGGAGGAAAAAAATAATGGTTCATAGATGATTGCAGTCAGAAGAGAGACTTGAATACTAGTAGTGCTAACAAAGGGCCACTCCACTATCTCCAAAGGAGAAATAACTGAGTGATTACAAAAATAAAGAATTATGTATTAAACATCACCAAACTGTTCACAAGTCATTTCCATTTGGCTTATCAAATTTGACCAAATAATAACACATTATGTTCGGAAATGCTACTGCTTACTGTGAAAGTAAAGGACTCTTCCGTAATATCTGTGATTCTAGACATAAACACTACCTATGTATCCCTATTTTTAATATCAAATACAAATGGTTGTTGCAAGCAACTATGCCATCAGTGAAATCACTTTAAGACCAGGTTAGGGTTTCCTAAAGTATTCCCAAGGACCAGACATCATTAATGGTGACTGAGACAAAGGATCTTGCACTTCTTGATCATTTGGGGGTTGGGGTAATCATAAACAAATCCAGCGTCATATTAATAATGTGGTGATCACCTCTGACAACAATCCTATCTTCATGTGTTGTAGCGTGGACGCAGTCTTACAGACACAATAAAGAGACACTGCTGTAGTCAAAGGTTGGGGTGAGGCATGGAAACTAATTCGATGCAGTTGCTGCACATGTTGCTTTGGGGTTTCTTTTAAGTAATGGAAATAGCAATGGCCAAGCTCCTGACCCCATGGGTCAAATTATAATTGTCAAGGTGGGTGGGGGGGCTTAAATCCCATGGTTGGTCTCACCTTTTTTTTTTTAAAGAAAAGAACAATTCATGCCTGCTGAGTTTTGTAGAGTTTTCAGACATGCACTGTCATTTAGTTGACATTTTCCACTTTTAAATTCATCAATATTGCACTTCGGCTCTTTATTTACTGACTTCAGAAGCTGGAGGAGGTAATCGCACTCAAGCAGATCAGACTGATTTGTGAGAAAAAAAAATCAGTCTTGTTTGTTTTTTGGTTAGTATTTGACTGTATGAGAAAGCGAATGTACTCTAGTTCTTGATTTTGCAAGATCATTTCCAATGCAAATACAATTCCATCAATATTCATGCAAATTCACTTGGGGTACTAGGTACATTTAGTGAATCCGGTTTTGTAAAAAAAAAAAATTCACAAACATTTTTTTTTTTTTAATGTAGGCCTATTTAATTGCTTTATACACTTATGCTGTCTAATGGAATGACAGGGCAGGAGCTATTCCCAAACTTACTGGTCCAGTGCAGACCCTAGGCCATTCTACGCTACACTTTAGGCCAATAAAAGCACACTGCTAATAAGATAATTATTTTAAATGATTAAGAAAGGTATGACAACAATTCTAAATGGTGTACAGTAATGATGATGATGATAATGATCGCACAAAAGGACACGCCCTTTTCCCGTTGTATGTCTTCTTTGTGAGCATTTCAGCACATGGTGGAGTGCTTATTCTGGTTTCATCTGATGGAGGACATGTTCCCTCCTTTTGACAAACATGACCTACATTCATGTGTGTGTGAGACCACACACACACACACACACACACACACACACAGAGTGCCTCAGAATACATGGGGGTTTCCGTCGATTGCATCATCTTTTGTCCGGCTCAGACCATTTAATTAATTCATAACTGGAAAATGTGTCCCATGTGTTTATACCGCAAAGGCAAACAAGCGATCCGATATATTAATCAGAGTGTAATCGTATCGCGTATGTATGAGTACAGTGTGAGTACAGTATGAGCTCCAGGAGTGTAGTCATGAAAATGGGTTTTCATCACCACCTGCAACATTTTACCTTTTTTTTTTTTATTATCCATTTATCTCTTGGAACACCCGACTGAGTATCTCAGTATGACACAATATTAATCCACTAACTCAGTATTACAGTCGGCTATTATGAGATTTTGAATTTTCTAGTAATTGTTGAGACTTTCGTATTGCGTAAACACAACAGATTAGCAAGATTTCTGCAAACCGGTTTCCTTAAAAAAAAAAATCACGCCTTATATTCCAGGAATAGGATAGATGTCCCTGAGACAACACCTGAACTTAGTGGAAGTAGGTTACTAGGCTACTTTTGGACACAAAGCACACAGTCGGTAGCCGCAAGCTAGCAGTGTCTTCAGCGAACCGCAGAACAGCGCACAACGCACTCAGAGATTTATAAAACATACAGGCATATCCAGGTGTGCTTTAACAGAGCTGGAGGAAGTAAAACACTGCCAGTCTGGTTAGTTTTGGCTTCAGATAACTGGTTCCAGTCTGTTTAGTTCCAAAGTTCCGGACGGCCACTTCTCCTTCAGCCACAGTCAACAGTAGCGCCATAAACAAGGGGACTACTGGGGTAGGAGAGGCTAATCCTCCCCGGGGCTGGAAGGAAAGGGTTAACGAGTTGGCTCGACACCACCGCGTTCACCTTTCTCGGGACTGCAGGTCACACGTGACGGCCAGAAGCGTGTCATCACCTCTGCATGTTAAACCGGAATCAAAAAGTGCTTCTCATTTTATCCGGTACATCACACCCAGGGAAATGATGCCGCAATTTAATGCCAGGAGTCAATTTAGGCTACTATTAAGTCGTCCACGTGCCGAACCCATCAGTCATGAAAGCCCTAAAAGGTTATCCATACTGTAACTTGCACTCTCAAGTGTCTCGTGCACTGGTTCCTGAGCAGAAATCCCGCACAGGAACATGGAGACGGGGCTCCAAGCCTCGCCTTGACATTGAGAAAATACACCCAGACCACGAGCTGGATGTGGAGCGCACGTTAAGGACACAGCATGGAACAAAAGCCTGGAGCAGCCTGTTCGGCTCTGTAGTCGTGCGTGCGCGAGCGAGCGAGCGCTTTCTCGTATGCAAGGGGTGGGGGGGAAGCAACATTTTAAACAATAACATTTGGCATCTTACGTCATAATATGAATATCCCGACCCGCGTGTTTATTGTGTTGCCGCCGCTGACTGGTATTGCAGCTGCTGACTTCCAGCTGACGCTCCAAACGGCATGCATTTACACAATAAAACCAAAATTATAGCTGATTGATGAAAGAAAAAAAAAAATACAACAACTTACCGTTGGTGCTTTAAACGCGTATCCAAATTAATACACAATACAGCCGCTGGTTGCTCTGGAGCCGGTGTGCCGGATAGGTAGAAACTGATAAGACATGCAAAGTGTCACGATTCTCCTTTCTCGTTCAGCGTTCTGTTCTTCTCTCCTTTGCTCTGCTCGTATGCAGGCACGCGTTCAGTGTGACTCGTATTTTGGTTCCTCGTGTTGTGTTGAGGCGCTCCAATGTCCTCCCTCCCTCGCTGTGCTGGAAATATATGTTAGTAGGTCACAGTTGCATAACTAGTTGCATAACATTCTCTCTCTCTCTTTCTCTCTCTCTCTCAGTCCATCCTCGAACCATGTTGCAGCAGAGAGCAGGGAGGGACTAGGCACGTAGCCAGACGTGCTCCATGCATATAATAAGGTTACCAGAGAGAGAGGGAGAGAGATCCTGGAACCCAGAGAACAGAAGACATTTTTAGAAACAAGCCCTCACAGAGACGATATAAAAAGAAACGGTTGGGAGAGGCTTGCGGGAGGGGAGCACTGATCCCTCTGACACTACACTAATTCAGATTTCAAGGTATAGAAACAGTGCATGCACATGCAAGCGGTTTGTTTGTTTGTTTACTACAGGATGTACATTTTTAAAACGACCGTTCACTTAACGACAAAGATTAAATCTGAGCTTTCTTAGTCAGGATCTGGCCCACAAATAAGGCACAGAAGAAACGGCAGGCCACAAATAACAACCCCTGATCTCAACACGTGCCAGAGTGCAAGTCTTTTATGAGTGCTTAGTTCCTGTATATCCATATGCTTGACTCACTGCATTGTTGTCTCCTCAGTGCTAGGCAATATGTGCAAGATAAAATAAGCGGTTAGGCCCGTGAAACCATTTCCCCCCTCCAGACAAGTATTATTTGCAAATTGTCAAGCACTCAACAAACTTATGTGAATACAACGCATCAAACGACGTCTTATAACCGTCTGGAGTCTGTCTGGTGAGGTTAGATTAATCACTAGAAATAACCATGGGTTTTTAATGGAAAATTATATAACAAGTACCAACAAGACCTCCATTGCTTTTGTAAGCAAGCCACTGAACAATTAAATGTGCTCTAAAGAGAAACCCTTCCCATGTTTTGACTCACGAATGCCTGTGAGGAAAATAAAAGAGAAGTAACATCCCATCTTAAATTACAGTCTGATGACACCTCAGCATGAAGATGATGGATTTATTTTAAACTGCATGGGTTTGGTAATTACAGTATTTGACCATCTTTTATGTTTCCACAAAGCTGTCTTGTCCATCACAGCTCAGCTAATGCTGAAAGTTCTATATTTTCACATAAATGAAAGAAATGCATCTATAATTTGTTTAACCCTCAACTTCTGGTCTTTCATTTCTTTTGTCTGCCAGTGGTGGCATTCACCGCAGCATTGCGATGGCCTTGAACTTGCCAGTTCTCTTGCTCCCCCTTCTTTTCATTGGTCCCGCCCACTCCCCCATGTACCCCACCCTACCCCACCCAGCTTCATGGGTAGGCGGTTCCCATGGTAACTGTCATCAAGCCTGCCTAGTAACAGCCATGGTCTCATGCTGCATAAAGTGTGAAGGGGGTCGGAGGAGCGAAGAGGCTCAGGATTGTGTGTGTGTGATGATGGGAGGCACTGGAATCTTCATTAAAACAAGCTCTTTAAGCTGAGCTCCACTGCCACTCAATTTTTGGCACCCCAGGATGACCTAATTTTATATGAAGCTGAGCTCTCCCCCAAATGGAAGAAGTTAATAAAAAGATTTGCTCGGCAGCACTGATGGTCACATGTTTTTAGAATGGTTCTCATTTTGGAACAGGATTGATACAGAACCCCTGGGATTTTCATGTTCTTTCACAGGAACATGAGAGAGTTTTGTGTCTTATGTTTTCTTTCTTTCTTTAATCTAGAATAAAATTAGTCATGTATTCTTTTAAATCGGTGAAATGCTTATTTTCTGATATGAGTCTGAGCACTGTACTACATTAAATAATTTTTTTTTACCATTCAAAATGATTAAACTGCCAAAAATGTGCAAAGACATATTAGAACAAAATAGTGACCGTACTATTTCATTCTGTGAAGAATTATATGCAATAAAAGTTATCATTATTTGTCTGAGGTAACATTGGTTCATACTTTAATTGCTTTGCTCACACTGTAGTTGGGCTTTATGTAGATTCAGTCAATCCATATTCATAAAAAGGCTTTAAAATCGCTGCATTACATCAACTGTTTCAAGACTGAGCTAAGGAGTAATAAAAGAATTACGTAATTGCTGCCCTCTTGTGGATGAAGAATATATTTGTAGAAATTAATCCTGATTATGAATATCACTTCCTTGCCATACATTGGTCTGGCTGACTCTTCAGCCCTTATTGTGTGTAAATAATTTGGTCAGATGCTGTTACAGACTCCATAGCTATATTGTTTGGATTTAGTGAAGACTGACTAAATAAATGTTGTGCAACCAGCTTTATTTTAGTACTATATAGACACGGAAGATAATGGAGTTATTATTCAGTTATTACAACCCCAGTTCCAAAAAAAGAAAAAAAAAAGTTGGAATGCTGTGTAAGATGTAAATATTAACTGAATGCAATGATTTGAAAATTCCTTTTCGACTTGTATTCAATTGAATACAATACAAAGACAAGATATTTAATCTTCAAACTGATAAACATTTTTTTTTGGTAAATATACACACATTCTGAATTTGATATCTGCAACACGTTCCGAAAAAGTTGGGACAGGGGCATATTTATCATTGTGTTACATTATCTTTTCTTTTAACACCGCTCAGTAAGCAATTGAGAACTGAGGACAGAAATTGTTGAAGTTTCAACTGTGAAATTCTTTCCCACTCCTGCTTGATATACAACTTAAGCTGCTCAACAATCTGGGGCCTCCACTGACGTATTTTGCCTCTCATAATGCGCTGCACATTTTCAAAGGGAGGCAGGTAGGCCAGTTTAGCCCCTGCACTCTTTTACTATGAAGCCACACTGTTGTAACATGTGCAGAATGTGGCTTGGCTTTGTCTTGCTGGATTAAGCAGGGACGTCCCTGAAAAAGACATTGTCTGGATGGCAGCATATGTTGCTCCAAAATCTGTATATACCTTTCAACATTAATGGTGCCTTCACAGATGTGCAAATTACCCATGCCATGGGCACTTACACTCCCCATACCATCACTGATGCTGACTTTTGATCTTTGTGCTGGTAACAGCCTTTTCCTCTTTAGCCTGGAGGACACGACATCCATGATTTTTCAAAAACAATTTGAAAGATGGACCCATCAGACCATAGTACACTTTTTCACTTTGTGTCAGTCCATCTCAGATGAGCTCAGGGCCAAAGAATTTGGTGGTGTTTTTGGATGTTGCTGATATATGGCTTTCACTTTGCATGGTTGTTGCAGCAATGAGCTGTTTACTGACAATGATTTTCCTAAGTATTCCCGAGCCCATCCTTTATACAATCATATCATTTTTTAATGCAGTGCGGCCTGAGGGATCAAAGGTCATGGAGGTTCAACGTTGATTTTTAGCCTTATCCTTTACATGCTTCAGACCTGTTTTACCTGTTTACCTGTAAAATGTTCCAAACAGGTGTTCTTTTTTTTTCCTGGGCATTTCACAACTTTCCCAGTCTTTTATTGTCCCTGTCCCAACTTTTTGGAACGTGCTGCAGGCATCAGATTCAGCATGAGTGTATAGTCTTTCCAAAAGAAATAAAGTTTCTCAGTTTGAACATTAACTATATTGTCTATGCATTGTATTCAGTTGAAAAGGATTTGCAAATCATTGCATTCTGTTTTCATTTACATTTTACACAGTGTCCCAACTGTTTTTGGAATTGGGGTTGCAAATGAGAATGAAAAACTGCTTTGGCCATTCCTGTCTGTTTTAATTAGAGAAGGATCTCCACATGGTGCCTGGCTGTTTTCAGTCTGGCTTTTTTAGAGTCAGAAATTAGCTGTGAATACTTGACATTACTTAGTTCCTAATTCTAATTTTAATTCTGTTATTTAGAAAAATAAAAATGGTTGTAGGTGGAATAACCTCTGAACTCCTGAAAGTAATGCTTGCTACTTCATACAGTGATCATAAAGCTAAGATGAATAATGTGTTTTTCTTGCAGGTCATTACTGAGGCATCAAACTCTATAATCTGTCCGTGATATTGTTGGTGAATAATTTCCCAAGAAGTCTTAGTCTTAATTACTTAGTCCTACTTATTAAGTCAGACATTTCCAAGAATAATTGCAATTATTTTTGCAGCAGTGGCTTCCAGTAAAAAGTTTGTGGAATGCATGCATATCTGGTTTCTGTTTGGTCCTGCAAGAGTTGCGTGAATGCCAAACGCAGGTAGCGAGCTGTGTCAGTCAGTTACAGGTGTGTTTCTGCCACAGGCTACATCTAATACTACGAGGACATTCTCACTGCAGTTCAGGAATTTTGGATTGTTTCTGTTTACTTTTGGTCATTTTAATATGCAATCCAGTGACATACTGTACATTCTATCATGATTCCTTACTGTTTATTGACCTACTATGCAGCACCAGAGCTTACATGAAATAATTAGAAAGATATATGTACTGTATATTCTTAGACAGTATTTAAGTTATTACATACTTCTGATTTACACATGGAAAAAATAAATACTGTATATTCTTAATGGATGTTTGACTGCAAAGAAGGAAAACTTTATATATGTTGTCAAATATTTATTCACATATAAAAACACTGAACACACAAATACACAAGGCAATACAGGTTTTTGCCACCATTATACACATTACAGTGTAGTTTTAATTACTAGTTACATACAATCCTGATTTCAGATGGCAGTAACAAGCAGTATAAAGGGGGGAAATTCAGGAAAAGGCATTTATGTAATGTGTTGGGCTATGATACTATGATATTCTGCATTCCAACAATTCATCTTGACAAATCATGACACATCATGATTGATTGTATTTTTTTTTACTGATGCTCTATAAAGTGGCACTGAGTTTAAGAAAGGTGCTATACAAATATGTATTATTATTATTATTATTATTATTAATAATAATAATACAATTTTACCAATCTAAAATAATATCAACAAAAATACTCCAGACCTATTTTGGTCTTTCCTAATTTTTTTCTCCATTTCATGAAAGCTTGGTGCAGTCATTAGTATTTGCACACTGAAAAAAAAAGAAAAAAATTTCAAATCGATGACAGATGGGATATTTACCTGTAAACACAATCAGCACCAAATTAATATCCTATGCATTTTCAAATCCATAAATCTGACATACATCAGCAGAGCTGTCACTGAACATGGGAATGTTGTGCTAAATATGGATGATACACTTTGGTTTGGTGACCCACTGGAGTTTAGCAGTAATGTCTGTGTGGAATGACTGAAGTCTCATAGGTAAGAGCCTGCTGGTAGAGCAAGAAACATCCTCTTCCTGGTATGAGGGGTTACACATACAGTGATATCCATAGTTTATCTCCATCTCACATGAACCCTGCCTACTTTTATTCTCTCTTCCTGTCATGAAACTAGCTAAAGAATCTGAAGGATAGTCTAGGACTACTAGAGTCATGACCGTGCCTTACAATTCAGTTTCAACACTGTTCTGAATAACCACCTTATGATTTATTGTTTATGGTTGGGTCTGGCTCAGAAAGACCATGTTCCCTGTACTGAGTCTGTTGTAGAGAGCTGAGATTTTAGTTCATTTTGGAGAGCTGTTCAGAGAAGAGCTTCTTGAGCTGTGCCACTTCCTCGCCAAGGGAGCTAAGCTGAGATTTAAGCATACTGTTCTCAGCATGGTAATATGCCTCGCTGTGGTTCCCATGTGGCTGACCACTGCTGAAACCACCCACTGGGCTGCTGTGTTGATGAGGGAGTATTTTTCGAGATTCATCTCCTTCATGCTGTGACCAGAGCCGAGCCCCTTCACCCAGGCCAAACGGGAAATGATTTCTGGGGTTTTCCCGTCCTCCTGTGTGCTGCACTGGACTACGTCTTTCACTGGAGTTCTCGCTATCGCCACTGCCTGGACACTTGAAGCGTAATTTGTGTGGGAGACTCTTCATACCTTCCACTGAGTCTCCATTTCCAGACACTGTGGAGGTGTGTGTTGTTGACACTTGTGCCACAAGTGTATCAGGGGCAGGAGAGTGGTGATATTCACAGCCCAACTCATCAGATCTATTTGGAGATAGTTTGCCATGATCGCTTAGCCGGTCCTCAAAAAACACAGGACTTCCAACACTGGAGCCTCCAGGAGTTGAGAAGCCTGAGTCCTCGGACATGCTGCCATTCTCCCTGATACCTCGTCCCACATGGAATACAGTCTGAGTGGAAGTTGGATGGGGCACCACAGTAGTACTGGGGTGAAGGCCATCTTCGCGGAGTAGGTAATAATGTGAGTTTGCAGCTTGAGGAACACACGGGGTCGTGGTGGTTAGTGGAAGGATGCTTGCATTCGAGGGTTCCTTGACCAAGCCAAAGCGGTATTTGAGTGCTAGCAGTTCTGCTCTGAGCCTGGCGTTCTCCTCAAGCAGCCCAAGTACACGGTTCTCTAGCACCATATCATTGACGCGCCGCTTCTCCCGCGAGCGCTTGGCTGCTTCGTTGTTCTTCTTGCGCTTGTCCCAGTACCCTTCATCCTTCTTCTCCTGGGGGATGAACTCACGCTTACGCCTCAGTGTGCTTCCACCCGGGGTCACCTCTTTGCGTTTTAATGCTGATGTACGGCCTAACAATGAGCGAGCCAGCAGGCTGCTCGATGTTAGAATGGAAACAGCCTCCTCTGTGAAAGACATTGTGCTGCTTTGGGTTGCCACATCTAATCCTAGCATTCCTGTGCTCACAGCCTCCACAGCTGGCAGCACCCCTGCATTCTGCTCTCTCATTTCTTGAGAACCTTCTTCAAACATTCTTGGAATAAAACTGTCAAGTCACACGAGTCTCCTTTTTAATTTAGGCCAGCTTCAGCTTTGTTTGTATAACACCTCCACCTAGAGGCCACACAGAGAAAAAAAAAAAGAGTCTTGAATCGTTACGTAAGAGCCATTACAACACAATGTTATGTAACTCAGAAGATGTTTCCAGTAAGGCAGAGTACATTTGTGCAACATGTCGTAATCGAGCCAAAAGACCTTCGGCTATATTTACGGTTTGCCTGCTACCTCTTAAAGGCAAAGTCAGAGTTTATAACAGTGTGTTAAGAATTTTAAGCTATCTGTCAGTCTGTTTGTAAAGAGTGCTTTGTGGTGTTGAGAAGCGAATACCTCATCATGCTGGTGAAATAACTGCACAATGTCATGCATTTTTATACATGTTACAGGCTAGATTTCTGTACTACAGTTCTTAATTTGGGGTTCAGACATACAGGAACGTTGAGTGCATGACGTCACGCTATAATACTGAAAAGTGACTTCTAGGAATTCTGCTGACCTCAGCACAGTGTGTCCTGGCTTTAGTGCAACTATCCTGTCCTCGGAGTGCTAACAGATAATACAGTATAATAACCACTGATCATCCAGACCTCAGTGGCACTGAAATAGACTACTGAAGATACACAAAGTTTTCAGACATCTGCGAGTTTATGTTTTAATCCTTTAGAGCCAAAACAACGGCACAAACTTATTTGTTGCCCCAAATCAGACATCTGTGAAAATACTTTTGAGGCTATGATCTCGGTGTCACGTGACGTTGTAGAATTAAATACATCAATTATTTTGTTGGCGCGTCAACAGCATGTTAGTGGAGCTGCAACTCCTCACACACACTCAACTTACATCACTTTATATCAATCAGTGAGATTTGTTTTGCGCACTGAAATCATTCGTAAAGCAGTTTCACGATTGTGAGGAAAATCAAATAAAAGCTTGACGCGCGAGATTTTCTTACCAATGCACCCAAACTTTCATTCTGCATTTGGGGGAAATTGTCAAATCCTGTCTGTTAAAGTTCCCGAATACAAACACAACAGATCAGATCAGATCAGATTAGATGAGTGTCCAGGCTGTTACTATGCGTCCTTACCTTGAAAATGATCTCAGAAGTCCTGTCCTGGGAAAAATTACAGGTTAAAGCGAAAAGCGTTTGCTTCCAAGTGAAGGCAGTTGTTTGTTTGTTTTTCAGTAGACTGAAGGATTTAGGAAATTAATTAAACGTGTCACAAGGTGTAAACTGTTACAGAATGTCATCTGCTGTGCTGCTACCTTTCCTGGCTCGACTGTGCCCCGTTTGAACGCTGCAGCTCCTATTTGTAGCTTTGCATGTGGAGTTCAGCCGAGGACGCTCTTTATCCTTGCCTGAACCAGCGGCTCTCCAATGAGTCGGCTCCTTTATGAACGATTCGTTTAAGTAAGGCGGGAAATCCGATTCTCAGGAACAATTTTTTTTTTTTTGCGTGTGTGTTTCCTGTGTAAGACAGGTTTTCGTAGCTGTGTTTTGTGATACGAAAGAAACAGAAATGCACTTAATTACACAAAGTAGCGTGTACTGTAAATGTTTAGAACCATTTAAAGGTCATTAGTGGGCTCTTGAATGTACTTGTCCTTGTAGGAATTGTTGTCATTTCAGTTTTGCCAACAGTATGTGGTGTACATGCTAACTGAAAATGCAGGATGTTATGCAGCACTTAAGTACAACTCCAAATCAGAAAAAGTTTGCATGGTATGTTGAAATTGATATTAAACCTGAAAACAATAATTTGTAAATACAAGCCTGATTCCAGAAAAGTCGGGACAAAGTACAAATTGTAAATAAAAATGGAATGCAGAAATTTACAAATCTCAAAAACTGATATTATATTCACAATAGAACATAGACAACATATCAAATGTCGAAAGTGAGACATTTTGAAATTTCATGCCAAATATTGGCTC
>JAODJS010000013.1:20800132-20811632 GCA_027576325.1 Sciades assimilis | reverse complement strand
TCTTTAATGAAGTAGAGGGCAGAGGTACAGTAGGGCTCAGGCAAAAATCAGTGGTCAAAGAATGGGCCAGGAGGTCACAAACACAAAGGAGCAGGTAGGCATGGTCAGGGACAAAAAAAAAAAAAAAATCACAGGGACAAGGGAAATCCAGGCAGAGGAAGCAAAAAATGCAATCCAAAAGAACACACAGGTAGAACAAGGGCAAAAAACAATGAACAATTCAGGCAGGGGGAAACAAGAAGACACAATACCAAAGGGCTGTAGTGAGGTGAGGAAAGTCCACAAGAGACCATCTGGCAAATGAAGTCACTCCAAACAGTTCTTTAAAAGGGTGGCAGCAGGTGTAGGAGTGCCGCTTCAGGAAAATGGCCTTTGGCAAGACAGGGCTGAATTCCTGTCCCGGATCTGTCTTGGAGCCAGCGTAGAAGTCCCACAAACTCAGGCATGGATGGACTGGACTGTGAAAGTACCCCTGCCCCCCAACAGGCACCTCCAGGTGCCTTAGGAAGTGCCTCAGGGTGCCGTTGGTGAAAGTCCATGATGAGGGTGGGATCCATGGGCAGAGGGATAAAATGAACAGCTTTAGAAAAATGGTCAACAACAGTGAGGATATAAGCAGTGCCACCTGAATTAGGGAATCCTGTGATGAAAGCCAGGGCTGTGTGTGACCACGGCCAGTGGGGAACAGGAAGGGGTCTGTTGTCGGTCTTTTTTCTGGCACAGATATCGCAAGCTGCCACAAACCTCTGGATGTCCTCCTTTATGGATGGCCACCAAAAAAAGTTGTCGGATGAGTGCCAGAGTCCAGGCTGCTCCTGGGTGGCATGCCATTCTGAAACTATGACCCCACTGCAACACCTGTGCACACACAAACAGGAACAAACAAAAAAAATAGTTAGGAGGTGCATTACTGGGCCCTGGGTCCTGCTCATGGGCCTTCTGGACCAGGGTTTCCACCTCTAACAGAGTGGTCCCCACCAGGCACTGTGGAGGAAGGATGGTCTCAGGGGAGGTTGATTCCTCCTGGAGGGGAGAAAACTTTCTGGACAAGGCATCGGGCTTACCAGTCTTAGAGCTTGGGTGGAAGGAAAGTGTGAACTTGAAGTGGGAAAAGAAGAGAGACCATCGGGTCTGATGAGAATTGAAGCGCTTGGCAGTCTTGAGGTATTTGATGTTCTTGTGATCTGTCCATATGATGAAGGGAAGGTCTGACCCCTCCAATGTCTCCATTGTTCCAAGGCCAGTTTAATGGCCGGCCAACAGTTCCCTATTGCCAACATCACAGTTTCTCTCAGAGGGGGAAGCTGACAAGAGAAGGAGCAAGGATGAAGCTGCTTGTCACTAGTCAATCTTTGGGACAATATGGCCCCCACCCCTGACTCCGAAGCATTGACCTCAACCACAAACTGCCAGGATGGATCTAGAATGGTGAGTATGGGTGCTGACTTGAACCTTCATTTGAGCTCAGAGAACGCCTTCTCGGCCCCTTCCTTCCAGCTGAAAGGGACCTTGGTGGAAGTTAGAGCCATGAGGGGCCCAGCCATCATACTAAAGTTCCTGATTAATTGCCTGTAGAAATTTGCAAACCCAAGAAACCACTGGAGTTCTCACCAAGAGGACAGGGTGGGCCAGTCAGCAACTGCCTTGAGTTTCAGGGGGTCTATCTGAATCTGTGTGGGGGAAATAATGAAACCCAGAAAGGAGACAGAACTTCTGTGGATCTCACATTTCTCAGCCTTAACAAAGAGTTTATTTTCCAGGAGTCACTGAAGGACCTGCCTGATGTGGATGCGGTGTTCATCAAGGGAGTGGGGAGAAAAAAATATATCATCCAGATAAACAAAAACATTAAGGTAGTCCCTCAGGACATCATTAACGAGGACCTGGAAAACCACGGGAGCGGTTGAACAGGATCAGAGCAGGCTGAACAGGATCAGAAGATATTCGTAGTAACCCGTGGGGGTGTTAAATGCCATCTTCCATTTGTCCCCTTCCTTGATCCTCACGAGGTGGTAAGCATTATGCAGGTCTAGCCTGGTGAAAATCTGGGCTCCCTGGAGTAACTCAAACACCGTAGACATGAGAGGTAGGGGGTAACGGCTCTTGATGGTGATGTCATTTAGCCCATGGCAATCAATGCAAGGGTGCAAGGATTTGTCCTTCTCCACAAAAAAGAATCTTGCCCCTGCAGGAGGGATGAATAATTCCAGCTGCTAAGGATTTGGTGATATATTTATCCACGACTTGCCTTTCAAAAGGAGAGAGAGAGAGTAAAGTCACCCCTTAGGTGGTGCAGTCCCAGGGAGAAAGTCAATTCCACAGTCATAGAGCCTATGGGGAGGAAGGGAAAGGAGCTTGAGACTTGCTGAACACAGGTTTTAAGTCATTATACTCAGGAGGCACGTTAGAGAGGTCAGGATATTCACCACTGGTGGGCTAGAGTAGCTCAGCATGAGGCAGGGCAGATCTCAGGCATGACAATAAACAGAATTGACTTCATCCTAAAATGGTGTTACTCCAATTGACATGGGAGTTATGTAGAGTTAGCCAGGGCAGACTAAGAACTATGGACGCATGGGGATTACTCATGACAAAAAACTGGATGGATTCAGAGTGGTTGCCAGAAATTTTTAAGGTGACCAGGGCTGTTCTGTGGGTGATGGTGATCAGACCAGTACTGTTAAGGGTCAGGACAGTGAGGGATGGGTTCAGAGCCAGTAGTGGAATCCCCAGGTGCTTGGCGGTGGTCGAGCAGATCAGGTTTCTGTCAGCCCCTGAATCAATGAGTGCCTGGAGGTCATGGGGCTGATTGCCATGGATAATGACCACTGGGAGTAGCAGTTGATTGGTAGGGGGCTGATTCTGGACATTGCCCACCAGGGCCCTTAAACTCACTGGTGGGCTCTTCCTTTTAAAGGGCAAGATTGACAAATGCCCCACCTGTCCACAATAAAAGCATGCCCTCATATCCCGACAGCGCTGTTGTTCCTCAGATGAGGTGCAGACTCTGTCTACCTGCATTGGCTCAGCAGAAGGAATGGGAGGCTGAGGGGGAGCAAGACTAGTCCGAGTTCTTTCTCTCACCTGCTGTCTGATCTGGGAGTCAATACGACTGGTGAGGTCCATGAGACCAGGGAGATCAGGTGGCAGTTCTCGTGAGACCAGCTCATTCTTGGAGTCTGACAGCCCATTCAAAAAAGTGTCAAACAAGGCACTCATTCCAGCCACAAGATGCTACCAAAGTGCGAAACTCAATTGCATAGTCAAAAGCAGACCGGGCATCCTGCCGCAGCCCCATGATTTCTCTTGTTGACTCTCTGCCAGACAAAGAGCGATCAAAGGTTCACCTCATCTCCTCTGTGAAATCCTTGAAGCTCAACATGCTGCATTGGCATCCCACATAGCTGTTCCCCACTACCTAGCTTTGCCAGTGAGGAGAATGATAGTGTAGGCCACTTGGGAGCGCTCTGTAGGGAAAGCCAGTGGTTAAAGCTCAAGGGTTAGCGAGCATTGAGACAAAAAAAAATGTTCTGCAGGTACCTGGTTCTCTGTCGTATGGCTGTGGGGTGGGAAGTCTCAGCTCTCTGAAGAGGGTTGGAGCAAGAGCTGGAGGAGCGGTAGGTGGAGAGGGTTGTGTAGGAGCAGACGTTACTTGAAGCTGTTGTAGCGGAGTGGTCAGAGATGGCGATAAGGTTTTGGTTCACTTGTTGGATGTCCTGTTGGTGGGTCCCAAGGAGAGCTCCCTGTTTCTGCACTATTGCTTTTAGCTGGGCGAAATCTGCTGGGTCTATGTTGGCCAGACTGTGCTGTCAAAAATGGTGAGCTGAGGTGAAGTGAGGACCCAAGAGCAGACTCAAAACAGGCAGTGTACAGAGAAAACTTCTTTAATGAAGTAGCGGGCAGAGGTACAGTAGGGCTCAGGCAAAAATCAGTGGTCAGAAAACGGGCCAGGAGGACAAAAACACAATCCAAAATAACAGGCAGGTAAGACAAGGGCAAAAAACTGGACAGAAAACTAGACAAAAAACAAGGAACAATTCAGGCAGGGGGAATCAAGACGACACACT
Source organism: Sciades assimilis (assembly GCA_027576325.1). Lineage (NCBI taxonomy): Eukaryota > Metazoa > Chordata > Actinopteri > Siluriformes > Ariidae > Sciades > Sciades assimilis. The sequence goes on along the minus strand of JAODJS010000013.1, from coordinate 20,807,565 downwards.
ACCAAAGGGCTGTAGCAAGGTGAGGAAAGTCTACAAGAGGCAATCTGGCAACTGGAGTAGCTCCAAACAGTTCTTAAGAAGGCCCTGGCTGATGGGAGAGGAGTGGTAGCAGGTGTGGGAGTGCCGCTTCAGGGAAAAATGGCCTTCAGCAGGGCAGGACTGAATTCATGGCCTGGATCTGGCCTGGAGCCAGCATGGAAGTCCCACAAACTCAGGCATGGATGTACTGGGCCGGTCTGTGACAGTAACCCCCCTTCAATGGGTGCCTCCAGATACTTTAGGAAGTGCCTCAGGGTGTTGTTGGTAGAAGTACATGATGGGGTGGGATCCATGATGAACCTGGCAGGAACCCGGCTTCTCTCCTCTGGACCATACCCCTCCCAATCAACCAGGTACTGGAGTCCTCTGCCTCAGTGTCATACCTTCAGCAACCTCCTGACCATGAAGTCCTCACCACCATCTATGAACTTGAGAGGAGCAGAAGGCTTGGAAGGTGGGGACAAGGAACTGGAGACAAGGGGTTTGACTTGAGAGACATAGAAAGTTGGGTGAATACAGCACACGGTTACAGGCAGAGACAGTTTTACAGAGCAGGGTTTTATTACATTGGAGATGGGGAAAGGCCATATGAACCTGGGAGTCAATTTGAGGGAGACCATCTTGAGGGGCAGGTGGTGAGTGGAGAGCATTACCCACTGCCACACCTGATAGATGGGAGCTGCCGAGTGGTGTTTGTCAGCTTGCTCTTTAAACATCTTGACAGAACGTAGGAGCTTTTTCCTGGTCAATGCCCACATTCTCCTGCAGTGACACACAAACACCTGGGCAGAGGGCATGGCAACTTCTTCCTCTTGGATGGGGGAAGAGTGGTGGCTAGTAACCCAGAGAGCAACAGAAGGGAGAAAGACCTGAAGCAAAGGTAGGTAAGGAGTTGTGAGCATACTCTATCCAAGGAAGGGTCTTGCTCCAGAAGGCAGCATCCTTGGATACCATGCATCTGAGGGCCACTTCCAGCTCCTGGTTGGCCCATTCCATCTGCCCATTGGTCTGAGGGTGGAAGCTTGAAGACAGACTGCGAGAAGCACCAAAGAGTTTACAGAAAGCTTTCCAGAATTGGGTGGAGAACTGGGATCTGTGGTCTGACACAATGTCTGAGGGGAGTCCATGTAGGCAGAAGACATGTGTATCAGCAATTTGGCAGTTTCTCTGGGGGTGGGAAGCTTAGGCAGAGGGATAAAATGAACAGGTCAACAACAGTGAGGATACAAGTATTGCCACCTGAATTAGGGAGTCCTGTGATGAAATCCAGGGCTATGTGTGGCCAGGGCTGGTGGGGAACAGGTAGGGGTCTCAACAGGCCAGCAGTGGGTCTGTTGCCAGTCTTGTTCCTGATGCAGATGTTGCAAGTTCCCAAAAACCTCTGGATGTCCTCCTTGATGGATGGCCACCAAAAATGTTGTCGGATGAGTTCCAGAGTCCAGGCTGCTCCTGGGTGGCATGCCATTCTGGAACCATGACCCCACTGAAACACCTGTGCCCGCATAGAAACAGGAACAAAAAGATGGTTAGGAGGTGCATTACTGGGCCCTGGGTCCTGCTCATGGGCCTTCTGGACCAGGGTTTCCACCTCTAACAGAGCAGCCCTCACCAGGCACCATGGAGGAAGGATGGTCTCAGGGGAGGTCGATTCCTCCTGGAGGGGAGAAAATATTCTGGACAAGGCATCGAGCTTACGATTCTTGGAGCCTCGGCATAAAGAAAGTGTGAATTTGAAGCGAGAAAAGAAAAGAGACCACTGGGTCTGACTAGAATTGAGGTGCTTGGCAGTCCTGAGGTATTTGAGGTTCTTGTGATCTGTCCATACGATGAAGGGAAGGTCTGACCCATCCAACCAATGTCTCCATTCTTTCAAGACCAGTTTAACGGCCAGCAGTTCCCTATTGCCAAAATCAGTTTCTCTCAGAGGGAAAAAGCTGATGAGAGAAGGAGCAAGGAGGAAGCTTGTTGTCACTAGCCGATCTTTGGGACAATATGGCCCCCACCCCTGACTCCAAAGCATCAACTTCAACCACAAACTGCCAGGATGGATCTGGAATGGTGAGTATAGGTGCTGACGTGAACCTTCATTGGAACTCGGAGAACGCCTTCTCAGCCCCTTCCTCCCAGCTGAAAGGGGCCTTGGTGGAAGTTAGAGGCATGAGAGGCCCAGCCACTGTACTAAAGTTCCTGATGAATCACCTGTATAAATTCGCAAACTCAAGAAACCGCTGGAGTTCTCACCGAGAGGACGGGGTGAGCCAGTCAGCAACTGCCTTGAGTTTCAGGGGGTCCATCTAAATCTGTGCAGGGGAGATAATGAAACCCAGAAAGGAGACAGAATTTCTATGGAACTCACATTTCTCAGCCTTAACAAAGAGTTTATTTTTCAGGCGTCGCTGAAGGACCTGCCTGAAGTGGATGCGGTGTTCATCAAGGGAGCGGGAAAAAAATCAATATATCATCCAGATAAACAAAAACAAAAAGGTTAAGGTAGTCCCTCAGGACATCATTAAGGAGGGCCTGGAAAACTGTGGGAGCGTTATTCAGGCCGAATGGAACCACGAGATATTCGTAGTGGCCCGTGGGAGTGTTAAACGCCGTCTTCCATTTGTCTCCTTCCCTGATCCTTATGAGGTGGTAAGCATTACGCAGATCTAGCTGGATGAAAATCTGGGCTCCCTGGAGTAACTCAAATGCCATAGACATGAGAGGTAGGGGGTAACGGTTCTTGATAGTGATGTCATTTAGCCCATAGTAATCAATGCAAGGGTGCAAGGATTTGTCCTTCTTCACAAAAAAGAATCCTGCCCCTGCAGGGGAAGAGGAGATATGAATAATTCCAGCTTCTAAGGACTCGGTGATGTATTTATCCATGACTTGCCTCTCAGAAGGAGAGAGTAAAGTCGCCCCTTAGGTGGTGCAGTCCCGGGGAGAAGGTCAATTCCACAGTCATAGGGCCTATGGGGAGGAAGGAAACAACTTGAGACTTGCTGAATACAGGTTAAGTCATTATACTTGGGAGGCACATTAGAGAGGTCAGGATATTCACCAATGGTGGGCTGGAGCAGCTCGGTGTGAGGGAGGGCAGAGCTCAGGCATGACAACAAACAGAATTGACTCCATCCTAAAATGGTGTTGTTAGTCCAATTGACATGGGGGTTATGTAAAGTTAGCCAGGGCAGACCAAGAACTATGGGCACATGGGGCTTATTCATGACAAAAAACTGGATAGATTCAGAGTGGTTGCCAGAAATTCTTAAGGTGACCAGGGTTGTTCTATGGGTGATGGTGGTCCGACCAGTACCGTTAAGGGTCAGGACAGTGAGGGACGGGTTCAGAGTCAGTAGTGGAATCCCCAGGCACTTGGCGGTGGTCGAGCAGATCAGGTTTCTGTCAGCCCCTGAATGAATGAGTGCCTGGAGGTCGTGGGGCTAACTGCCATGGATAATGACCACTGGGAGTAGCGGTTGATCAGTAGGGGGCTGATTCTGGACATTGCCCACCAAGGCCCCTAAACTCACTGGTGGACTCTTCCTTTTAAAGGGCAAGGTTGGCAGAAATGCCCCGGCTGTCCGCAATAAAAACATGCCCTCATATCCCGACGGTGCTGTTGTTCCTCAGGTGAGATGCAGACTCGGTCTACCTGCATTGGCTCAGCAGAAGGAATGGGAGACTAAAGGGCAGCAAGACTAGTCCGAGTTCTCTCTTTCACCCGCTGTCTGATCCAGGAATCAATACGAATGGTGAGGTCCATGAGACTGGGGAGATCAGGTGGCAGTTCTTGTGAGACCAATTCATTCTTGATGGAGTCTGACAGCCCGTTCAAAAATCCGTCAAACAAGGCATTCTCATTCCAGCCACAAGATGCCGCCAAAGTGCGAAACTCAATTGTATAGTCAAAAGTGGACCGGACACCCTGCCTCAGCCCTATGATTTCTCTTGCTGCCTCTCTGCCAGACAGAGAGCGATCAAAGGTTCGCCTCATCTCCTCTGTGAAATCCTTGAAGCTGGCGCAGCATGGTGCATTGGCGTCCCACATAGTTGTTCCCCACTCCCTAGCTTTGCCAGTGAGGAGAGTGATGGTGTAGGCCACTCGGGAACGCTCTGTAGGGAAGGCCAGTGGTTGAAGCTCAAGGGTTAGTGAGTACTGAGATAAAAATGATCTGCAGGTACCTGGTTCTCCATCGTATGGCTGTGTGGTGGGAAGTCTCGGCTCTCTGAAAAGGGCTGGAGCAGGAGGAGCGGTAGGTGGAGGGGGTTGTGTAGGAGCAGAGGTTACTTGAAGCTGTTGTAGCTGAGTGGCAAGAAGGTTGAGTGTGTCAGAGATGGCAACAAGGTTTTGATTCGCCTGTTGGATGTCCTGTTGGTGGGTCCCAAGGAGAGCTCCCTGTTTCTGCACGGCTGCTCTTAGCTGGGCGAAATCTGCTGGGTCTATGTTGGCCAGACTGTGCTGTCAGGGGTGGCGAGCTGAGGTGAAGTGAGGACCTAAGAGCAGTCTCAGAAAACAAGCAGTGTAAAGAGAAAACTTCTTTAATGAAGTAGATGGCAGAAAGGCAAAAGGTACAGTAGGGCTCAGGCAAAAAATGGTTGTCAAAAAAACAGGCCAGGAGGTCAAAAACACAGATGAGCAGGTAGACACGATCAGGGCCAAAAAACAGGACAGAAAAAGCTTCACAAAAACTGATGAACACAGGAACAAGAGAAATCCAGGCAGAGGTAGCAAAAGACACAATACAAAAGAACAGGCAGGCAAAAATAGGGACAAAAAACTGGACAAAGACTTGACAGAAAAACAAGGAGAATTTCAGGCAGGGGGAATCAAGAAGACACAATACCAATAAGCTGTAGCGAGGCGAGGAAAGTCTACAAGAGACAGTCTGGCAAATGGAGTAGCTCCAAACAGTTCTTAAAAAGCCCTGGCTGATAGGAGAGGAGTGGTAGCAGGTGTGGGAGTGCTGCTTCAGGAAATGGCCTTCAGTAAGGCAGGACTGAATTCCTGTACTGGATCCAGCCTGGAGCCGGCATGGAAGTCCCACAATCTAAGGCTTGGATGGACTGGACCGGACTGTGACATAATGGTACTGTTTCTCAGTCATCAGCTGTCAGGTTATAGTCCTATGAAAATCCATGACCTTGAGTTTGACATTTCAAAATCAGACAATGTCAAAGGTCTTGGTGCCAAATGAAAGCCCATATGGCACTTCCTAAAAGTTGATAATGGTAAATATCTGTCTATCATCAGCCATTTTCAAGTTACAGCCCTCTGAAAATCCATGACCTTGAGTTTGACCTTTCAGGGTCACTCAAAGTCAAAGATCATGGTGCCAAATGAAAGCTCATATGGCACTTCCTGTAAGTTGATAATAGTAAATATCTGTCTACCATCAATGGTTTTCAAGTTACAGCCCTCTGAAAATCTATTACCTTGAGTTTGACCTTTCATGGTCACTCAAGGTCAAAGATCATGGTGCCAAATGAAATCCCAGAAGGGACTTCCTGTATGCTCATAATAATAAACATTTGTCTCTCGGCAACCATTTTTGAGTTATAATGGAAAATGTTATTTTGACCGAAAAGTTGACCTTTCCGGTGACCTTGACCTTCACCTTGACTCAGTTACCCCAAAATATAATCAGGTAAACTACGGACCATTGCCCACCTACCCTCAAAAATTTAATCAGTGCAACCGTCTAGACACTAGATTGTTAAGACACACAAACAAACCGCACTGATTACAATACCGCGCCCCGCTTACTCCATCGCAGCCGTGATAATAAATAAAATTGAAACAGCCCATAGTAACTAATATTCAAGCCATGGAAACCATGGCCTAATGGTTTGCGAAGCAGCTTTGGGACCAAAAGGTCACTGGTTCAATTCCCTGGATCAGCAGGAATGTCTGAAGTGCCCTTGAGCAAGGCACCTAACCCCAGGCTGCTCTGGGTATGATGTACTGTACGTCGCCTTGGATAACAGCGTCTGCTAAATGCCATTAATGTAACATAATGCCTTATCACACTTTCTAGAATTCATAAAAACTCATAACAATAGAGCGCATGGCTTCACATCTCACAGAGCTGAAACTCTGGTGGAAGCCAACGTCTATCTGCTGCTTCTGATACAAGCCGGACACGTGCCTAAAACTGATTTAGAACCACGTCACCCTTTAGCGTGAGTCAGTAATTGATTCCAAATCCCAAAATATATCACCCTGTGTAGAGACCTACAACTCATCTCATCATCTCTAGCTGCTTTATCCTGTTCTACAGGGTCACAGGCAAGCTGGAACCTATCCCAGCTGACTTCGGGTGAAAGGCGGGGTACACCCTGGACAAGTCGCCAGGTCATCACAGGGCTGACACATAGACACAGACAACCATTCACACTCACATTCACACCTATGGTTAATTTAGAGTCACCAGTTAACCTAACCTGCATGTCTTTGGACTGCGGGGGAAACCAGAGCACCAAGAGGAAACTCACACAGATATGGGGAGAACATGCAGACTCCACACAGAAAGGCCCCTGTTGGTCGCTGGGCTTGAACCCAGAACCTTCTTGCTGTGAGGTGACAGTGCTAACCACTACATCACCATGCTGCCCTGTTAATAAACTTATTTCTGTTATTTGTAGATTGACAGCTTGATCCAATACATTGTGAAAGAAATTTAGTGAATGAACATTCCTATTCTCTGTTTCTGTGTGTTGAGCTCAAGTGGCCTAGTTTACTGAGAAAATTGTTTTCCCACAAGCTATAATCGCCTTTCTGTGTCCTTGGCTCAACAGCTGGTGATAAGCAGGCTGCCCGGTTTCTGCTTCATGTTATGTTATACCTAACCACACATCCGCTGCGCATCTCAGAGCACACCAGGTGCATGCTCAAACAAAGCTTCAAGGGAAAGCCTTGAGCCAATCACATGCAGATGCGAGTAGTAAGCAAATGCCTTTATAATAGATAACAGCCACTCAGACACAACTCAGAGTGCGCACTCTCTGCATCACCTGAGGTGGTGTCTTCTTCTTCTTCTTCTTCTTCTTCTTCTTCTTCTTCTTCTTCTTCTTCATTTTCTGTTTTATATCTCTGTTTTATAAGCTCTACTATCATAAATAACTGAAAAGACAACTGCAAAGCATTTTGAACTAAGAAACTAAGTCAGACTCTGACGATTTCTTAGTTGGTCGCTAAATGCCCCCCCTTCCTTTCCAAACCAAAGCACCAGGTTGCTGCCCCCTCTCGCAATCCCAGTGGAGCTGAATTATGCCCACCTGCACTTGAGGGGCCCCCAAAGCTCCCAACCATTAAAAGGGAGAAGAAGAGGCTCTACAAGCAGCCGTAGCTGAACTCTCCACTAAGCTAGCTGACATGGAGGACCGAAGCCGCCGATCGAATCTCC